>VWZZ01002250.1:0-60172 GCA_013399095.1 Psophia crepitans
CTATTCTATTCTATTCTAGTCCTGTTGGAGAGGTTGGGCTTCCCTTATCCGCAAAACATCAGGGAATAACACTGATATCCTCAAAGCACCGACAGAACGACGCTGTAAGGAACGCCCTTATGCAGGTATATACAGCAGGTATGAAACAACACGCTGTTAACCACTAAATCAAACGTAAGCTTCATCAGCACGACCATGCACTTTGCGACGCAGTTCTTTGCGGTTCTCAAAACCGAAGGCAGACATAGGAAAACAGATGCATAAGCTGCTGTCTGGCTCAGCAAAGACCGAGCCAACGCACACAATAGCAGCAATTGTGTGCAAATTAGGCAACGCTTTGTCTACGTCGTTTCGCGTGTTCCATTTTGAAAAATCAAGTCCTTCTCTTTTCGTTTTGTTTCCAACGCTGCTGGTAAACAGATCATCTCAAATAACAAAAGTAGCAAATTGGTTATGTAAAGGTCTATCAGTTTTCCCCGAAAATTTTCAGAGGGAGTCTAATGCTACCAGACACCGTAATTCATAGCTGATGCACTAAAGCTTCTCACGAGCGATGCCATTAAAATGGGATCTAGTTTGACAAACATCAGGATTAAGACTTCAGCACGGTTCTCCCTCCAGCACGCATCAGAAAAGCGATCTTCCCCCCGTGAGAGTGAAGGGAATACAGTCTTCATTTGCATGTAATTACGCATTGACACAAATTCTAAAAAAATTCCTTTTTCGAAAGGTTACGAGAGCGTCAGTTCACTATAGGCGCGTAAAAGATTTCTACAGTCACATACAGATCAGGATCTGCTTTTGACAAAAAGCCCCAGCCTGCAGCAGACAGGTGAGTACACTTCTAAACAGTCAGGCTGAACTGCTTTATTTTCCAATTGCATTTTCACTCCAGGCATATACATTCACGTTTCCCCTGCTGTATATTCTTACGTACTACGCTCACTGATCTTCATTTCCCCCCACCTCTCTCTGTAGTAAACACTGCTTAACTATGTTTTTTCCATTTCCACTCACCTGACGAGCGTACGCCATCTCCACGCTGTCCAGAGAGCTGCGACCTGGAGGACCCACCTCACCAACGTAGCTAGGCTGTTTAAGGAGAACAAGAAGGTGTAAGGTATAAGGTTACTGCAAAGCGTTTTCCCAATGTACCCACTCCTAAAGAACAGCAAAATCATCCTCCTGACAGAACCGAGAGCAGGGTTTGGAACTCTCACCAAACGTAGAGTCTTGCTGCAATACCCCGTTATCTTTCCAGTAGAGCTTAAACTTTCTGGAGTGACAGAAATCCTCCTGATTCAGTGCACAAACCAACCATTAGCTCCCTAGAATTAGGACACTGCTGTCTCTCGATAGCATCTTATAATTTCAATTCTTCCCTTTAATTTCTTGAGATGTTGCTTACTGTCACATTAGCGTCCTGCTGGGAATGGGCTGAACCTCCATCGCAGCAAGGACACAGAATTCGATGGACCCGCTCAATTGGATCCAGTCTAGCAAATCTGACACTCCAGTTTTGTCCCAGTACCATGACACAGACACGAACTGGGACTGCAGCATTCAGTTAGAACGGTCATCCTGGTTAGCTGCAGAAAGAAGGAGGATGCTTGCAACAATTTGACCTGAAAAAAACTCATTTTCCTACGCATAGAGGATTGAGATATTTTCAGTGTAGAGCAGGGAAGGACAGCTGATGGAGTCATGGTGTAGAACATTTATACTCTTTTACAAAATTAAAAATATAACATGCCATAATAGGCCAGTGCCGCACAGAGCTATTCCTGTAAGACTTCGCTACAAATCACAGGTACATTTTCAGTACAGCCACCACTGAACGTGGATGTTCACCAGTCTGGAGGAAAAGAATGCTCCCAACAAAGTATGCAACGCTCTCCAATGTTCCCTGCTTCCTAAAAACGTAATTCTTCATTTCAGCATCAGCATTTGCAAGTCTTGGGTTTGAAAAATAAAGTGCAATCAGTTTAAAGATAGATCCCTTTGAGGGAAGCAGTCCTTTAATACCAGCTGCTTCCTAAGCAGTGCTGCAGCCACGATGGTCTGAAGATGAAAGCAAGACAAGCTCTATGAAGCACAATATTTATTATGAAATCAACTGACAGAGTTGGGGCAAGCAAAGAGAAACAGAAAAGCAAACATGTTGTCCAGTCTGAAACCGAAGCGAGAGCCTTTCAATTTCAGACTCCGAACCCAAAAGCTCATTTGGCTCTCCCGGGTGTAGCTGGTCTGATGTCACCTCTCCGCAGAGGCCTCGCCCAGCGGAGTCGGGGTGCCTAGCTTTGGTACAGCTACGAGGATCTAAGACGGTTGTTGACTCCCACCAGGAGAGAGGACGCAAAGCGCCGAAGCTAAGTATCGGAAGCAGCTGAGCAAACCCTGAGAAGGTCCAGTGCTGCGCCTTGCTTTGTTACCGTATTACTCGTCCATCAATATTCCTCTAACCTGGAATCAGTAACTTCTTCCGAGAAAGAGCCGGTACATCTGCAGAGTTTTAAAGTGAAGCTTTTTACCACCCAAGTCGGTTACGGCTAGCTGCACGTCCTCATCAGCTGTTATACTGCACCTGAGCAATGCTGTCAAATAGCTGTGCTGCTTCTTACATCAGTTCCCCAGAACGTCTGAACTTTATTGTGTAGAAAGGATCACCTTCGAGTATCGCCTAAGGACACGTTCCAGGCTTTCCTGGAAGAGCTCCAGTAAATGTGACCAACTCGCTGCCTGTACAAACAGCATAAAGCCCAAATGCCACGGAAAAATCCTCGTTTTCACTTTCTGTTTAATCAGCTTTAGAGCCGAGCTTTGCTGACACCGACGTTCCCACCATGACCTGGCTTGTGTGGATTTCAGGAAAAGATCCAAGAAACGGGCAGCTTTTCTCCAGACAGTGTCATCGCTCCGTTTTTTTGTTTCCTATGAGGATGTAACGCTGACAGGGTCTTCAAAAGAAACTCACTTCTCAGGGAACCATAGCCCAGCTTTGAAATTAAACAACACAAACAGACGGACTTTCAGACATGTTACCCATCAGTCCGGGCACTCCAGGAGTTATGATCGGGAAAGTTTTCACAATTTAAAAAGTAAAGGCAAATAAAGTGACACAACTGCAGCAGCCAAGCAGCTGCTCTGAGTTAGCGCGGAGTTTATAGGCGAAGATAAGGGCATTAACCTCTATGGAGAAATTACAGGAACTTTGTGATGTTTGTGATTATTGTGTTCCACGTAGCATACAGCAGTTGGTTACAGAATTAAAAACACTCAGTTGTGTTTGTCCCTGATATCTCCATTTCCATTTCAGTGTATCAAAGACGAGCCTGGACAGTCCTTTCAATTTGCTGCAATTAGCTTATCACTGCATTCATTTCTCAGGAATAGTGCTATTGAAATTATGTCCGACCTGATTATAAAGTCAGGCAGATGCATTTAGACCTTCAGCAGTATGAGAATGCCTTACAAAAAACCCACAAGAAATCCCACTTTTTCTTCTTGCAGCTGAACTTACACTGAAAATATTTTTCACAGTCACTCTTCACGGATACTGACACCCAGAAGCATTTGCAGTTTTCTTTCAGTGCCAAATCATCTGACACAAATTCCTTTAAACCCACCTAAAACCCGACAAATTCTTTGTTCTAAAGAACAAAGAAGCTGTTAAAGCAGGTTTCCTGGGAAACAGACGTGATGGCAGAAATAGCGCTTTGCAGCCTTCCCCTACGCTGTGCCAGATAAATTGCAGAGTTATTTAAAGTAACGCTAAATTATGGACGTTGTCATTAATTACGGATGAGGTTTCATCTTCTACGGCGAGGGAAGAAGGGTACAATTGTGACTTAGTGTCACTTTTCAACCAGTGCCCGAACACCAGAAACAGAAGGACTGGGGCTTTGTTTCGTGAATCCGGTTCCTTTTCCTCCTGCTGCTGCTTTGCAGCACCAAAGAGCATCCACGTGGCTCCCGCCCCGGAGCGCGGCGCACCACTGACGGGTTAAAACCCACAGGTAAGGATCAGCGATCAGAAGCGCACGCCTGAAACTAAGAACTAACTGCTCTGGGGTGAGGGTTTTCCTTTCCTTTCTCCAGTTTTCATTTTGCCCGAGCCTTTACACATTGAGCATCACTTACTAACAATCTGCCACATGGAAATTAAATCCTTTAAATTCCCACTACCAACTCAGCACTTCAAAGAAAAAATACAGGAACTCCAGAATTTGCCTTGCTTTTCTTTCCTATGCCAGCTACCATGGAAGCAAGCTTATTTCCTATTTTGTTTTTTCCATCTCATACTTGAATTCTCACTTCATCTTTAAATTATTAAACTTAAAAAACCCCCGCTAGCTCACCAAACTACCTCATGGCTGTGCTAAAAGGAAATTTCAGGAGGAAAACTAAAGCAGTGAGTCAGCGCGGGGAAGGCTGTTTCCACTCTTCACCCTGAACCGCAGAAACGGAGAGCTGCGCAGGCAAGGAGGAGATCCTTTGGTGGCAAGTCAGAACTTCAAGGAAAAGATTACGGAAGACTTGTTGAAAACAGCGGCTAGGTGCATATGAGAAGAATCGTGTTTCGGGGCAGGCTCTCAGACAAACGGAAGCAGCAAAAAGGAAGTGGGTAATGAGCAAAGGACTGCAGAAATGGGGGCGCACACACGTGTATCTTTAAGCAATATCAGACTAGAGATGCTTAAACAGCTTGTGCTGTTTATCCACCAACATTTGCTTCTCCCTGCCCTGAGTTTAGGTCTAAAAAACATTTTTCAGAACTGTAATATTTATTCTGAACATTATCCGATCGCGAAAGCTGCAGCTATACTGCACTGCCGTCGCGTTTTTATCGTTTAAATTAATTTAGCCTAACGATGCTGCTTTTCAAAGCAGCCCTCCTTCATTTGTACTCAGCCGAGCATTCAGCCTCACTTGCGCACCAAACCGCGTGCGTAAAAAGATGCATTATTCATCACCCTCATATGCACATTCCTCAGCAGAAGTCTGGGCAGACATTTTGTCAGCACTCCAAATGGCTTGGCCAGTAGATGCGGTGAATAACTAGGCAGGAGACTGAGCTGGAGAAACACCATCAAATACACTGCGGTGCAGCGGGAAGCATCTTGCGGTCCTTGGGATTTAAGGGATGTGAAGGCAGAACAGAAATGGAGAGCGAGAGCGTCTCTCCGTCACTGCGGGAGAGGGTTGCTTGACAGCAGGAGTGTAAGGGCTTGGGGTGGAAAAAAAGAAAAGCCTGGAAAAGGACAAAAGAAATGCCTCGGCACCTAGTGGAACAAGACTTAGAACAAACCCCTTGAGAGTAGAGGTGTTGGATAGCTTGAAAACAAAACTCACGTCTTCCTCCCTTCCTCCCTCTCTACCCCAAGATGCACCTTTTTACGGGCTCTGGTTTTCCCTTACGGGAAGGGGGCCAGGCTGGAGGACAAGGGGGAGCAGAAAACCCTTACGGCAAGTCCTGCGCTAGCTTCTTTGAATCATGAGCTTTGCCTGTTAATTGCTCTTATTTCCATGAATAATGTGTTGGTATTTCACTCTGCCCAAATTAGCTTGCCCAAAGCTTGAGAATTGGCTCGCAGGCAGACTGGCCCCCTGCTGCGTTTGGATCTGTGCCTTTTCAGTTGATTCTCCATCTCCAGAGGATATCAATTAAACCTCTACTATATTCTACAGGCTGTGTCTGTTTGTGTCACACACACACAAAAAACTTATTTGACTGGAACAAGGCTTTAGAAGAACAACCTGCTGTGGGGAGGTTAGATAACAGGCTTTTAACACAGTAGATGCACTTCAAACCTCTCAGACCTTTGACTTCTGGAGGCTAAGACTAGAATATATCAAGGATTTTAAACGCTCTTGAAATGACATACCGATACGACGAGTGCTTTGAAACCGAGTGTGGAGTATTGCTGAGTGATAGTGCATATTGAGTCTTTAAACTCATTCATGAAGAACATTAGAGGGGTTTGCAGCCCCCCTTCTCCCTCCCACCAATTTGATGCTTGGCATCTCGAGTGCCACGGCCTGGGGGTAGTGTCCATTTGACACTGAAACATCACAAAAGGGCTTTTACCTTCACGGAGCATGTTATTAAATTGCTTCTCCTAGCAGTTAATGTCCACATTTCGAAAGGAAAACCCCACACCAGGCACTCACACACAAAGACGTTAGAAGCTATCAGAATAGCTGCCAAGTCTTCAAGCTCACATCCTAAAATAATAGGATAGTTGTTCCTAGTTTTAAATGAATTCAGCCTGCATTATTTAGCATTTCTAATATTGGAACGCTGGACAACCTTCTGAGAAGTCACAGGAAAGTATCAGTAAAATACTTTCTGGGGAAGACAGCTCTATAAAAAGATGTATGCTGACTGGGATTAACCTATATTTAAAAGTACAGTAATCAGAAAGGGACATTTCATTAACAGCTTTAATTATTTCCAAATCCCTATACAGGTCGTACCCCATTAACACCAAGGGCTTTTTTTTATTATTTTAATGTACTTTGCAGCTCTAGAAGTCGTTCCAATGAACAAGAATTTATTATTTTTTTAAAAAAAGGGGGGAGGGATGGGCATGGTTATAAAAGCCTGGGCCTGTTTTCTGTCCAGAAAGCACAGTAACACGTGTTCCCCCCTCACCCTATTGCCCCTTCTCTCAAGGTCACAGCTTTCACAGTGCAGGGGCTGTGATGTGACTTTGTGCCCCAATGATCTCAGCTGATGTCTGACGCCTCTAGCTCAGAGGGCCAGAGCTGAGCTCCCACAACTCCACACCTAACTGCGCTTTACTCATGTAACTGGAGCGCTTTCTTTAAGAAAACACACTGAAAAGTTTTAAGTTGCAACAGAAGGTAAGGAGGGTTTTAAGCTGCTAGTTGATAGCTTCCCCTGTTACACACGGGCTCAAGTCTTGCCCAGAGGATTTGGTCACTACTGGATTAACTTCGAATTGCTGAACACTAGAGGTCTTAGCAGCCCAAAAATTCAATCTGCGCTGCATGAGACAGCAAGGTAAAGAGGAAAGCGTTTTTTTTTTTTTTTAACCCTGTTGAATATTCATTTGGTTTCACCAAGAAACCTGAGAGACCTCATGAGCCTCATAAGAAAAAGCCACAAATCCTGACTAGTACACAGTGATAAGGGAAAGAGACGCTCCAAGACGTACGTGTTGCACAGCTGCATCTAAGAAATGGTCTGGTCTCATTAGAGCTGCAAAGGTTTCCTGAAGGTGAAGTTCACCCCAATGTGTTTTCTGTCCCCTGGGTATACTGACCTAATACGCGTTAGCGTGACTAAGCTTCCAACTCGCAGATAACGTCGCTTGGAACACAGCTTCAGCAACGGGAGCTCTGTTGCCTGTACCCATCAGTCAATAAAAACAAGCATAAAGGTTCAGTATTTTACTAGTCATGGCCATTCTGGAATTAAACACATTTGATATTTCTCCTTTTTGTGCAGTTGTAGCTACAGAATAATCCAGAGGTGGTTTCAGCAGTGCTGGAGCACCAGCTGCGTACATGCCGTGTGTGACTGTGCACCGTGTTTAGAAAGACAGTTACCTCATTTTCCTGGGTGAAATCGAGAGCGTCTTCCCCCGACGCAAGCAGAGTATGGAGAATCCTTTGTTTCACCTGTTCCCATTCAACCAGCATCGATTCTCGGTGATATTCCTCAGCCATAGCAAAAGTCTGTTGGTGAAGAACAGGAGCTAAGGAACATATGGGAACACCAAACAGCCAAGCTCTGCTATTAATAGCTCAAAAATGGGACAGAAAATACTAACTAGATAAATCAACCAGGTCAGCCCTCAAGAGCTAATGATGTGCTGCGTATTATTTTAACAGGCTTCCTGTTCAGGTACGAGGGGATTCAAAAAGTAGGTGCATGTGGAATTAAGACAACTCATATACCCCCAGCTGGTAAACCAGGGAATCTGTCTCTCTCCGGCAGTACTGCAATACACACAAAACTTAGCGGGCTGGAAATCGAGAGGCTTCTTTCTTTAATTTAGCAATATCCAGGTCATCGCTGATCCACACGGTTTGGTGAGACTAAATTCTCTATTGGCAACTAGGTTTTCACCTCCCTGGAGCCTGGGAAGGTTTGACTTACTGTGTTCTTAACAACGACCTGTGTTTATTGCCCATATTTCATTTTCGTGTCTTTACCGGTATGTTTTAAGTGGGAAATCGGATGAAAAAGAGCATTGAGGAAAATTAACCAGTGCTGAAGAATCAGAAAGTCTCTCATCAGGACTGTAACCCAGGAAAGCACGTAGGAAAACCATATCCCAAGAAGAAACATCCTTTTGCCTTTAAAATGACTGATGTGCTACACTGTCTTCAGATCCAACTGGGGAACCCACGGAAGGAAAGCTTTTCCCTTCATGTTCCTTATTTTGGCAATAGTATTAGGACAGAGAAGATGCTTTACTACCTTTCCGGTTATTGTTGGGGTGATGCTAATTAGCAGCCTCAAGAATACCAGGACAGGAAATAAGAATATTTCCACTCACTCTAAACAGAGAATAAGCTATATTGGGTATTCAACTGTCCCTTTCCCAGCCTCCTCTGCATTTCACACAGCTCTGCGCCGCAGTGCACACAGCCGAACGTCTTGGTTGGTGAAGCAAGTTTTTCATCTCACTACAGCCCACTGTTAGGATACCGTCAATTAAACATTCCCCAGTATAAATGAATTTATAAGAGGCAGCGACATTTGGCAAACATTTAATTGTAGTGCACGCATGCAACTAGAGCACATAAGATTTGTGTTTCTTATATAAATTCACTCTATACTTTCATGGTGGAACACAGGTCTTATCCTTCCCTTCTCTATAATCACTTCAACAGGGTTTTAACTATGCTTCAATAATTACAGTATAATTATATCTAATTAAAATAATTTAATAATGCTCAAGTACTAGTTCTTATCGTTTGAAAGAAGCACAGGCTCAGCCCTAAACCCGATGCCCCGAGCGTACGTGGAGGGAAACCATCGCAACGTAAGCACCAGGAAGCGTGCAGTGACATTTCCAAGCAGCAGTTTTAAAAGACAAAACAACAGGAAGCATTCTTCCACACTGCATAATTCAATTGTGGAAATCACTGCCCCAGAACGTGACAGATACCAAAAGCATAGATAGATTCAGAAACAGGATCAGATGAATTTCACATGAGGAAACAACTTTCAGTTCAGAAAATCCTTAAAACCACCACTTGCTTGGAGGCGAAGAGACAGGCGATGAATGGGGAAGGCTAACTATCTCTGTCTTTTTTCCTTACAGACCAAGTACTGGTCCCTTTCGAGGGTAGAAAACTGGACTCTGCTAACCCTGAGCCGCAGTGACAACTCCTGCTTTCTTATTATACATCATTTTCCTTTGCACTGCTTCAAAAACTTATTTTTTCCCTACACAAAACAGCGTGATGCAGTACGGTGTTCTGGCTCTTCTAGAGACACAAGGATTAAACCCCGCAGCACTGCTGCTGGAGAAGCAGCTACAATAAATTCATTGAGCATCATCACTGTAGGGCAAGTCAGTGTGCACAGCAATCCTCAAAGGAAACGAGCCCCCTGTCCTAGCACTACCATCTCTAGCAAAGGCAGCATCCGTGCGGAGAGGGTGGCGGTGAGTGTGCTGTGCCTTACTAACAGCAGCAGTGCAAACATTCAGCAGCGTGAGCCTCCTGACCCTACAGAATCCTACAGCTGAAATACAACTGACAAGCATTCCTTCTGGAAATTCTAAGCAAGTCTTATCTAACATCCGATTTTTCCTCTTAAATTCCACTAGTTTATTAAATATCAAATTTGTTAATTGCTTAGGGGACACCTGTTTTTCTTTTAAAGAATAAAAGATACCTGCTTTCAACTTACCCTCTTCCTAGACTCTTCAATGGCCGACAGCAATGCATTATCTTTTTCATTCTTCAAGAATCCCTGCAGAAAAGGGGAAACAAAGCTTCAGTGAAAACAGAAATCAGCCTTGCCCTGCCATCAGACAGTGTAGTACTCAGCTCTTTCAACTCTGAGAAGTGCTCGCAGCTCTCTCCCCAATCCACTCCCAAGAAGTTTAAAGGTCACTTTACTTCACCAGAGGTACAGTACGATGCCCATACAGAGCGAAGTGAAAATGAAAATGCATTAATCGCCTGTTTTAATATGCATTAAATCCTAGTGAAATATCCTGCTTCTCTTCTTTTATCTCTGCATCCCAGCAACTGCTTCCTCTTGCTCTCCATTTGAGGGAGTGAGGATGAAAGCTGGTAGGAGCGATAAGCCATGATAAGATTGTTGGACTCGAGTATGTTGAAAAAAAAAAAAAAAAGAAAAAGAGAATAAAAAAAGGTTTTGACTTGGCAGCTTCAGGCAGGAGTGGAGCTCTTGGAGGCCCGATAGGAACTGTGAAAAACAGCCTTAAAAATAGTCAGTTGAGGAAGGATGGAAATAACTAAACAGTTGGAAGGCACACTGGAAAAGTTTACCACACAGCTTCTCTCCATGCATACAGCTGGAGTGGGAAAAGTAAATAAGAATGATACTTTTAATTTTCAGAATATCAATAAATCTCCAAGATCAGGTGAACATGAACAGACTGGACTGAGCAAGCCTTATCCCAAAGGTTACTTTTGTGACCCACGCTAGGAAACGTACAGTATGTATGTTTTGTTTTTAAACAAACAGCTGTGGGGTAAACCGCAGTAACACGCAGCCAGGAAACGTTTATTACATCCTAAACTGAATATCTTTATTTTGCATTTTCAGTGTTATATCACCAATTAAACCAAGTTGATTTGTACTCCCAGACTTCAACTTAATCATTATTCAAAGCATAAAAAAGGAAGAGAAGCCTTCGTCTCCTTCCAAAGTAATCAACTATAATGTTATCAACTCCACTAAGTGCTAATATCTTAAGAGTCTGTACGCTCACTCCACAGCTCTAAAATTAAGAACTGCCAACAAATCCAGGCCGTGGGAATTCAATGTTACCGTGCTTCATGCTTTTATGAGGAGGATACACAATCACAGCAGTGCCTAACCAAACGGGTCAGCCATGAGGCGGCTTTCGTGCCCGCCGTTCCCCACATCTTCCCGCAAATAAATTTTTCCTGCCCCAACAATCTGACAATCTCGGTACGGATCCATGCGACCCAGGTGGAGCTCAGGAGCTCCAGAGGAGCACGGATCCTGTGCTGTCATCAGGACTTGGATCTTTGGAAAAATGTATTTACCGAGACAGACATGCAACGTGTTCCCTCCAGAAACACCCCTTGAACTACGCACGGAAGAGAGTGGCCACTTCTAGGCAGCGTATTCTACATTTCATCACCCACCGTGTCCCGCTTTATTTTTAGACGATGCCCGCAGAGAAAGCACAGTTACAAGCTGAAGAAGGGAAGCTAAGCGCAGATCCTCGCACGCATCTGGGGACCAGCTATTACAGCAGCTGTCACCAAGGCAAGGGCTGCCGCAGTCCCCTAACCGGGCCAAGACCCGATGGCAGCTCCGTGCCGCAGAGGAGGGGAGGGATGGAGACGTGGCTTTGTAAGGTTTGTTTTGCATGGGTACATGGACTATGGGACGGCAACATGATTTTTGCCTTATTTTAATTTTTCTCCAGTTTAGGTTGGAGGAAAGAAAATCATCTGTGAATTATACCAAGCAATGCTTCTAGTCCTTCAAAGCACACGCCAACATATGAGCAGAAGGCACAGCCGTACTTCTGACAGTAGGGTCTGACGTTGCAGAGAACACTGTGTTTGCTGTAGCCTAACAATGCTGCTAATTTTACAGGAAAAAGAAAAAAAAAGAGCCCCCCCCCATCTCTGAGACGCAGACCTACAGCTATGCAGATGCGACACAAGGTGCTGAGCACACCGAGCCAGGTACCGCAACTTGAGGAGGTCCCGGGTGCCCTGGCTCCCTGCTCACCCTGTGAGAGCTGGGCTCCTGAAAGCCCCCTGAGATCCAAGTCCTACCTTACTGCCCTCGGTTCTCCCCGCTCTGCTTGGAGGGATGCGTGCCCTGAGCTGAGCAGGTACCAGCCTAGAAAGGTACACAGCGACAACGGTAATCGGCAGAGTAATTGAAGATGTGCTTGAACTTCCCTCGAAGTCAGTAAATCCAGTTTGAGTATCTTCCTTAATGAACCCTCCCCGCTCCCAGAGAGTTCGTTAGGTCCGTTTAAGGGATTACATTACACCAAATGCCAATTAGGGGATGATAATTGTCTTTTTCAATCTCAAAAACTACTCCTTTAGCAAATGAAAACCCTCACACATTCCAAATAATATCTGTAATGCCTCACTGAGGAGAGGTACGTTTTAAAAAGGTTGCCCTATGCCTCGTGCTAAACATCATGACTGTAGCATGACAATTGCTGCTTCAGTTAATTACAGGCTAATTGTTAAACCTCAGAGGAGGGAGTTTCAGCAGCTGATGCTGGGGCTCCTGCTACTGCTCACAAGACTGCTTCTGCTTGCTTGAGCTGAACAAGAGCTCCTGGGGTTGTCACTCTAGGCTTTGGTGACCGAGATTTCCTGAGTTCAGAAAGCGAGGGGTGCCTGGCTGCTGGGACAGTTTATTCCCTGGGTTTACTGCATTGCCACCTAGCGGTGTGCCACGCCTGGCCACTGGACATCGCGATCACACCGATGTCTGTAACCGCACACAAATGTCCGACCGCTCTAAGGAAAAGCGGAGCTCTGTGGAACAAAGGTGGGCAGAAAGACTGAAGAGATGTGCTCTACGCTAGAGACTTTTCATCCTCAAAAATCCCAGGCCGCATAGCAAACCCTTAAAGCTGTTATCCACAGGGTCTGGGTCTCCAGCAGTGCTGGTTGTGCTCACCGAGTCACACCTGCCCGAAAAGTTTTCTGCAATCCCAGAGGCAAGGCTGGCTCTGCCACGAGTGCTTGCAGATGCCAACAAGGACACGGAGATGTTCAGGACGCACGAGGGACCACGGGAGCGCACGATGTGTATCACAGAGCTGCCCTCTCAGGGGAGATGCTACTGATTGTACGACGAACAAGACACTGCTTCATATTTGGTATCCAAAGAGAGAATCAGGAGAACGGAGATATTGTTAGGAGACAAAGGGCTATTTCACAGCAGCAGATGGCAAGGATAGGAACAGCTAACACAAGCATCGCTAAAGCCTCAGAGGTGAAATCCTCACCTCACAGCCCTCCGTGCACAAGCTCTGCCATCGCAGGGATCCCAACATCGCCTGGGTTTTGCTCAAAAATGGAAATTTATCTTATTTCCCTGAGGCAGGTTTATGCCAAAAGCTCACAGAGCCCTAATGTCACATCATGCTGTCCTGCTTTAGAGAGTGGCATTTAGTTTTCCTCTCTGTTACTGTGGAACTCCCACAGTCTTCCTGCACCTAGTTTGGAAGGGAAGCAGCACACCACCACCGCAGCTTTTCTGCAACACTCGCTGCTGAACGTTTCCTACGCGATTTGTACAATAGCTGGTGAGATGGTGTTTGCAAAACAGGGACGCGGGCACAGAAATACACCCGCTCTCCCACCTTCACATTCCCATCTCCCACCCAGTTCCGCTTATTCTTGCACGTCCGCTGGCTCTCAGCATCTTTCCCTAGCACATTCCAGCTCCTCCTGGATCTCTTACCCTTGGATTCCAGTCTGATCTTGTCACGTTCTCCCCTCCTTGCTGAAATCCAGCCCTGCTCGAGGCTGGTTTGTAGAAGTGGCCCCTCCAGTGGGGGGGTAGGACCCGGAGGGCCATGCCGGTTCCCTGTTCTCACCATGCTCCTTGCTCCACCCTCATTTCTCATCTTGGGCAACCGCTGCCTGACACAGGCCGATGTGACAGGAACCGGCACCTGCCTTGTTCCAGCCTGAATTCCAGCAAGAAAGTGTTCCAGTAACTAATTCATTATCGGTACAAAAGGGCATGCATGCACTGATGGTCTCTTTTTGACAGGAGATTGAAAGTCTCTTCCATTTACTGCGGTAAATGAGGTTAGTAAACTCTCTCCTGGCTGATAGAAGTCTCTTAATTACTTCCATCAGCCAGGCCATACTTTTAGTACTTGATCTCAGCATTCAAGCTGTCAAGAGAAGGCGCCTGTTGCCAAACGGTATACCGAGGCCTTGGATGTTGACAGCAACGCTTACTTTTCCACTGGCAGTGGAAGAAAGGAGGAAACGAAACGAACAATCTGGGGCCATTTCAAGTCAATTGCTCTTTGATTAAAATATTTCCAAGTCTGGATTTCCAGCAGATCCAGTGAATCCTGCAAAGGACCAGGAGGGATAATGACTATACAGTTTAATAAACAAACAAATAAATAAATAAATCCATTCTTCAGCAATGGTTTAGGAACTGCTGCTCCAGACGAAACACCCAATTTTATTATTTCTAGCACCAAGGTTAAGAAAAGATCTGCTGAACACAGTCCTGCTGTGATCGTGCACACGCCTGAGCACACTCCTGGGGTGGTGCACGCTGGCACTGCCCTCCTAGCCATGATCTTTCCGGAATAAAACAAAGCAAAACTACCTGGAACCCACTGCCACAACAACAGGCCACACTATATATTATTGCTTTTTGGTTTATGCTGACACAAGCGTCAATGCCTGCTGGTTGGCTTTAACCAGATAGGCCCACAAGCAACGGTGTGGCCAGCTAACGTATTCCTGAGGATGGGGACATGTCAGCGTAGCAACGGGCAATATTTTTCTCTATTCAGAGTCTCCTTGCATGCATCACACCAGCATCTCTTGGAAGGTTCCGTACACTTCCTAAGATTGGTTTTGCAGAAAGCATCAGCTTTCGCTAAAAACGAGCGGGTGAGCAGCTTCACACTGCAATACAGCGTCCTTCAAAGCAGGAAGGCAGCTGCCCAAAGGTCAGGTACCAAATACAACAAACTAAGAGCATTTGTGAAATTGGCTTTCTCCATAGAGAATTTCAGATGGCAAAATTGCTACGAGGCCAAAGCAGACCGAGGGCCCAAGCGCAGAGACCCTCAGAGAGCAAGAGAACCCAAGGAAGGGCAATTTACCAGTCAGCATCACTTCGGAGCTGCAGGAGAGACAAGGAACAAGTGATCACAAACACAAAGGTCCCCAGAGAAGGAAGGCCTGAGGAGGCTTGTCCCATAGCTGTACACAGTGTTCAATTCAGGGATTTAGCAATGCAAAACATTCCTAGCCTAAGACAGCTGAGCTTGTCAAACTACAATAGGCATTTCTCAAATTCCTTACCATGTTTAGAACAGGAAATCCTTCAACATTTTTCTAAAAAATTAATTCATAGAACCTCCCGAGCTGGCAGGGCCCTCTAAGGACCATCAGCCCAATTCCTGGCCCCACACAGGCCCAGCCCCATCACAGCAGATGGCTGAGAGCGTTGGCCAGACGCTGCTTGAACTCAGCCCAGCTCGGGGCGGTGACCACTGCCCTGGGGAGCCTGTGCCAGGGCCCCACCACCCTCTGGGGGAAGAACCTTCTCCTGATCTCCAACCCAACCCTCCCCTGGGGCAGCTCCATGCCATTAATTCGCTGTTGACTAAACAGGAGACAAAGCTGGGGAAAAAATGAAGGGTTTACAGTTTGCTAAGACCCAAGAGTCAGTTGTTGCATCAGAGACTTTCAAAGGAACAGCCACGTTGAAGCTTAAGAGGGAAAAACCACTCAGACTAATAGCTATTAACACAAAACTGGGCTAATACAGCCCAACACTGGGCTTGGGGAAGATTTGCTGCACTGCTACCTGCCTTCAGAGAGGTGTCAAACCACATCCCCCACGCGCCATGGCTGTGCTCCACATTTGTGGCCAATACTCACGTTCAATTCGTTTGAAAGCCAAGGTAGGAGAGCCCTTCCCTAAGCTGCAAGCAGAGAGCATTTCAGTGGCAGAAAGTCATTAAAATATACAAACCCAGCCTAATCTCTGCTCCATTGTGTGACTAGAAAATGATTTGAAAGATTATTTCACTTTTTTTAAAGCAGCTTTCTGCTCCAGCAAAATCAAATCTTGCAGGAGCTGCAATACTGTCGTCTTTCATGATGGAGGAGCAGCACCACAGCCCTCACCCAGCGGCAGCAAGAGTCGATGCACGCCGTGCTAGAGCCCGGGCGCGTCGGCAAGGCACGCAGCTCCCACGTCGCAGCACGCACTGCGGAAGGAAGAAGCGGCACCGCCATTTACCCGCAAGGGCTTCTTCGACAGCTTGTGTGCTGGGTGGAAGGTGCACAGCAGCAACCTTCACTGGAGCTGAGTTTTGAGGCAGGAACAGGGCTTCCCTGCCCCACCATTGACAGAACGCTCAGTTTTGAATGCAGCCTTTAAAAAAAACAAACAAACAAAAAATAATCTGTGTTGCACAGCAAGTCTTCGGCAAATATTTGCCCAGTGCCCTCTGCCACAGGTTAGTGCCAGCAACGCAAAAATCTAGTACTTTTTTGGGGTAATATTTTACTGTTTTAGACTTTTTGATCTGTAAAACTTATGCAGTTTTCACGTAATCTTCAGACCATATCCAGGAACATTTTGCTGTGTTGGGTAAATACCATTATTCCTTCCAGCCATGACAGGGAAAAAAACCCAACACCTTAAACCGCCTCCTCAGGAAATCATAGACCAGGTCCTACCAGAAGCATGGGCAGATGGTGCGTGCTCTTTGACTCTCGCTGGGACTGCTTGGATCTGCACATGCAGATTGGAAATGTGCTCCTTAGGCGGGCATAAAGGCTTTGAGGGAAGAAATACAACTACCTCTTCGCTCCTGCTTCAGCCACGAGACTATCCATTAAGTGCGAAAGGGCTGATATCAAACCATCCGTTAATATCAAACCCTGCCCCAGCAGCAAGAGGCACCACAGCATCCCACACCCAACCGCAGTCCTCCCAAACGCATTTGCAGCATGCGGCCATCGAGGAGAGCGCAAGATGTTTGTGGTAAATATAAGCAACATTTACCATGAAATATACAGGGAGCACAGCTTTATCACGCTGGAAATGTCTAGAAAAACACCACTGCTCAGATTTCCTGCTGGAATATTGTGCCAGGCGCTTACACAGCAGCCCCAAAATTGAATCTCACTGCTACATGGCACTGTTTGTCCTGCGCATAAACAGAGATCATCGTGACTCCGCTTAATTTTAGCTGCTTCTAACGCCACATAGGATGCTCAGCGAGTTCAGGCTTTCATGCACTACAAGATCTCAGTATTTCACTTGAAATTGCACTTACGAGCGGCTTAACTCTTAACGCAAGATGGAAATGCACTGCAGTGTTCCTATCCCCTTTAAGATTTTACAAAATGTCAGAGAAATTTGCAAGATTTAAACAAGCCCAAGCTAATGATTGAGTGAAGTAGGACACGCTGTTCTAAAACCCAGTAAAACACATCATCATAATGAAAGTACTTTATATATTACTTATACAGCATAGCTAATTATTAAAATATTAGTAATTATCCATCCTGTTTGTCGAGTCTTTCCCCTTCAGAGTGAAACCAAAGTCACTTCAGTTACACAGTTTAGTCTCATTCGTGGGCTCCAAAAATCTTTGCCATGTCATGTTGGGCTACGTGGCGCATGGGAACGCTGTTCGGAGTGGGTTTAGTAGGCTTTTTTCAAAGTCACAAGCACTTTAATAGCACAAAACTAAGACAATGCCTTTTTTAATCTAAAATTTTACAGCAGAGTTGCTCAGAATGAGTCTCTCTTCCACATATAATTATCAACCTCCACTGCACAGATTGTTTTGACAGCAATTGTTAATGCAACACAAAAATAGTGTAAGTAACAGTGCTACCTTCTGTAGTGATCTTTTCTTCCTTCCCAGGCATTTACCCATTTTCTGGCTCCCTACAAAGCAACTGGGAGCTGTACAGCAAGAATCCCAGCTCCTACCAAGCTACAAAACACCCAGGAAATCTGTGCAATAACAAATTAGAAAGTCTTGAATAATCCCAACCTGCTTAGAGGTCATGAAAATAAAGAGCAGAAAGAAAAACAGTGGGGAAAAAAAAATATCTGAACTAGAGAAAGAACGTGGACAGACTCTCGTCTGCCAATTATGGCTGTAGGAAATGTTACCTGAGAGCCACCAAAGGAGCTGGCTCACACGGGTACATCTCGGACAGCATTTCTGTTTGTCTTGCTCAAGAACCCAAAATCTCACAAAGGCAATTAAATGCAACGTCACCTCACTTGGAGTACGACTTCTTCAGCAAGGGAAGGTCTCCGCGCAGATCAGGTCAGCAGGACCTGCCCATCTCCTTTGGCACCGGCGTTTCGGCGTCGGCACAGAGCGAATGACCCACCGAATCTGAAATTTGAGCTCCTTTGTCAAGTTTCCACACCCGTGGCTATCTGGTTTTCTTCATATTTTTAAATGCAGAGGTGCGGGGCTTTCCTCAGCGCTATGACGAGTGGCTACAGACTCTCCCCTGCGCTATAAGTGTCCTTGGATCAGCATCCCAATTGAAAAAAAAAAATCCCTATGAACATCAAACGCATCAAGAGATTCACGGTCAAAGCAAATCTCTGGGCTTTGGCTCTTTTCTGGAGTTTATTTGCAATAAATTAAATTTGAGGTAATTCCAACGGGCTTAAGATCCACAGTGAAACCTTATATTAAAAATATTTATGGCATGCAAACAAAGATCATTTCTGATCATCCACTGGAATAAGCCACTACAGCCGCCTCTTTGGTATCATGCTTTTTATGGGAATAGCAAGAAAAAACTACAGATTTAAATGATTTAAAAATCTTCACTTTATAGTCATAACCAAGCTTGTAATATAATACCTCCCACTGAAAACATCCCTGTATCAGGCAGGACGTCCTCAAATCAAGCCACGGAAACTAAATTTCACTGATGACGCCATTTTCTTATTCCTTTTGCTGCCATTTTAGCATCGTGGTTACTCCGCATTTTCTTGAGAAGTAGCTGCGCGTTCTTACCCCTCTATGAGGAAGCCATGCTCAAATAACGCAGCGACAGATAAAACCTGTACGTTGAATTTCTGCCCGTGTCACGTCTTGGCATGGCAGGGAGGAATCACACAGCTGCCGTTACAGAACCACACCTCAATTTACCGTACCGAGAGCTGACGAGGAATCTCCCGAGGTGGTGTAAGCTGAGAAACCAGCCACTGGAAATCTGTCAGCACCACACGAAAAACTGATCAAGCCGAGGAAAGAGGAGTGTCCAGCCCTGATCCAGGAGGATAGGCTTCTCTCCGACTACCGCAGAAAACACTAGCTAATAAGGGAGTAGTTTGAAAAGAGAAAGGCATAAAGGAGGCACACTGACAAGCCTGCCGTCTCTGGCGCTGGACTAATTGTACATTAGCGTCAACGTGTAGGCAGATACAATAACCCGCCGAACCTGGCGGCAGGAAATTCATCTCTCAGGCTCCCATCCTAAAGCCAAACTGCCGTCCCTATCCACCGATGAAGTATTTCCCTGCCTGAAACAGCATGTTTCTGCTGGAACACCAAGAAGGGCAAATTTTTAGACAAACCTGCTAGTTATTAACACCCCGTCTCGTCTAACCTACTTGTACAAATTTCAGCGCAATCCTTCGGTCTCCCCCGCTCCTCTAGGTGCTTTATCCTTCTGACTGGCTGGGAGCACGTAACCTTCCCGTTTGCGAGAAACGGGGACGTTCCCGGGCTTTTTTGGTAAGCAAAAAGGTTATTGGTATCTGCACATCTTTTCCCTCACAATTTCAGATGCATAAAACAGTCAAATGCCTTCAAGTTAGTCGGAAACTGTGTATAAAAAAAAACAGTAGTAAAAAAAATCGGTTCTCTTTACCTCCACGGGATGCAAGTAGCAAGCCTGGCAGCGCTGAGCCTGACACTCTCCCTGTTCTTGGGCTGACTCAAGCTGAAGGATTTCAGCTGCCGTGCCCCCATCCCAGAGCAGAAAGCCCGTGTACCGCCTTCCTGAACGTTCCTCGGGAGCACTAGTTATCTTTCTGCTTCAGTTAAGGAAAGAAGAAGAAAAAAAAAAGCCAAGCAAAAAAAAAATCTTCCAGCCTCCATCTGTATTTCAGACACAAAGTGATGCATGCAGCAAACGCTCGCTGCCTCGAAGGGACAACGCCTGGTTCAGAGACATCAAAATCCTGTCAGCACTGTAAATGCGATAACCGAGTTAAGCGGGGATGCAAATCCCGAACCCCAGCATAGGTGGCTTTTCTTAGTGCTGCACCTCCACAAACGGGGTTTCCCTGTAAGGTTTCTATTGCAATTTGAAGTCTCCCAGAAAAACCCACATAGAGAAAGCCTTTCCAAAGTTAAGCCTACTTTATTTCGCTGATAGCAGCTGGCTAACGCTACAAAGAGCCAAGATTACATGCATTTTAGTGTGAAGAATGTAAGGTGCTTTTTTCTTTAAGAGACACACTGGAATGTCAAGCAAATGAGCAAATTTAAAGTTCAGCCTTCTTAAATAACATGAGATGATTTGGCAAAATCATCCACTTGAGTTCAAAAAATAAGCCCACATCAGCTATAGCCCATTCTTCCTAAGTATTTGTAAATAAATCAGAGCTACTTTGTTCAGCTAATAGGTATTATCAACATGGCAGCATCCCTCCGAATAAATATAAATATTTTACTGACAGTGAAAGCAAGCAATTTGGAGGAATTCATATGTGTCATGATATCTTTAAATCCTCAATTTAAACATGCCGTGGTCTTTAGAAATGGTGTTTCCTTCCTGCATTACTGATACATTTCACAAAGTTAATTATTTAAATTACCTATGAATTATTAATTACAGACCATTAAAGTAAAAAGCAGAAATCTAGAATATGCCTGTTACAATTATACGATTTATATTTAAAAGCGTTAGACAGCTTGGAGAGAAAAGCACGTATTAAAATTCTCTGCCGCAACAAACGATACAAGCAGCACTTTACCCTTTCTCAGCTTATTTCTCCCATTGTGTAACAAACCTAAGGTCTAAACTTTCCCGACTTGGGGCACGAGCCCGGCGTGCTGAGGATACACCGGAGACAAAAGGTTTCCATTTTTCTCCTCCGGCTGTACTCCACCCTTACTAAGGAACTCTCTAGCAGTGCGTGCCTCTATTTGTGCGTTGCATTAACAAGGCACGCGAGCTTTCGGACCTTAATGTAAATGAAATGCCAACTCCAGATGCTGCCAACAGATATCACGGAAAACCCTGCTAGAAGAGACCTACAGCTATTTCATAATTACAGTGGCTCAGGCATTTATTTTTTTTTCCATACATTAATTTATGGAGCTTAGTTGAACTCTGTCTCCCACCCACTTCAGACAAAGGAAAATAATTTGCCACACTGTACCAACCGCAAGGATAATTGCGCCATCTCCCATCCAGGGTCAGTGGAGATGGCTTCCTCCATCTTTTTACACATGCAAACCACACATTTCATTGTCTTTTACTTGACTAAGCTGCTTTTGTGGCAAGACACACCCCCCCCCCTTCCCCTCAGCACAGGTAGTCCTGTTTAAAAGAGGCAACTTTTTGGCCATGCTGTGCCACTGTTCCCACGTCTCCCCTTCTGAGCAGTTCAGACATTTCTCAGCTGACAATAGGAAGAGTGCAGAAGACGGCATATAGGCACCTTAATATTCGGGGAGGGAGCCCCGAAGGAGGCAAGTCATTCTCTGCTGCAAGAGCCCAGGCGCCGTCCCGGCATAGCACATTTCATTAACCTGCTTTTCTCCGTAGAGAGAAACAGAATTGAAAGGCAAGGAAACAAAAAAAAAAACCCCAAACACCAGCCCCCCCAAAAAAGGCAACCCACCCTACACTTTTGTCCCCAGACCAAAGGCAGGCAGATCTTCCCATCTGCATGCAGCCCCCGAGCCCCTAGATCAGAGAGTGTTAAACCAGCTGCCACCCACCCAGCTAGACACGGCCACCACATTTATATAAACGTTAATTCCCTGACTGCTTCCCTTTACTATGATTTTACTGGCTTAACCCCTTTCCTAACGCATCCTATTCACTTGAAAGAGAGGTGGGGTCTAGGCTGCAAACTCCAGTTGACGAAGCAAATATACTTCACCTCCTCCTTTAAGAAACTAACCAGGGAGGGGGAAGCAAATCTCCAAGTGTCTTCATTTACTTTCAGCAAGTAGAAATATTTTCTATCGTATTTTCATCCCACATTTGAAATCCTCGCTTCAAAATAAAATTAAAGAAAGTTTAGCATGTCTTCTAAATAAATCATAAGTAGGAACAGAGGAAACAGCGTGGACCTTTGCACCACAATGAAAACTAAGAGAAAAATCATATCATCAAGTAGCATCTTTATTTATTTTTTTTTGTTGTTTAAAATACTTCCGTAGACATTTCACAGCCTAGGGAAGAGAAAACAGGCATAAAGGCATTCAGAAAGTTAGGCTGCAATATTTCTGCTTAAATAAAAAGCAAAGTCAGCAATGTCAAGAGGGTCTTTAAAAAGGCAACACGACCGAAACCCGAAGCAGACCCTGGACGGCCCCACCCAGCAGCTGCTCTAGCGAAGAATATTAGAAGGTAAAGGCACAGACCTCCAGGTTTCTTTTCTCTGAGCAAAGGAGGATTTCTCCAAAACTACCCACCTGTTCTCTTTAATTACTCACCTACAAATTTAAACAACCTGCAGCAACAGCACAAAGGAAAACCACCACAGAAGACCCCTGAAGGAAAACTCTCTCTTATCAAAGCAAGCTTTTTTACCTTCATTCTATATTTTTAAATACATACATTCCTACCTGTAGATCTCGGTACTGAGGAGTTACAAACCTGTTAATGCTGGCTGTAACTGCCACACTTCAGTTGCCTGGTATTTAGGCTTACACAGCTGGATCTTTCGGTATTAACGCTTAAGTTTTCTCATCTTGAAAAAAAAAACAATAATAATAATATATAAATCAAACCTGCAAGTCCTGAAATGGCTGAGACAGTCAAGAGTCCAGCAAGACAATAAGAAAGCAGCTGCTTTACACGGCTGAACACCACTGCCTGTAAAGCATCTATATATATTTTTTTTTCCTCCAGTGGTGCTTTATTCAAATTCTAGGGAAAGCATCAGTCTGAAACCAGTAACTGATGGGAGTAACAGTTTATAGGTTACAGAAGGATATTTTATTGTTAACGGACTGTACCATGTAAGAATTAGGAGGGGGTGAGGCAGGCAAGAGGAAGAGATGCTACAATTTTTTTCCTTCCCCGAGCCACTGCAATTACTCTGATGTGAATTTTTGATGACTTCCGACATATTGCATGGTTAATAATCGTTTCAGCTGTCATGTTTGGTTAATGTGGAAAATGCATTTGCTGCATTGTGATGCAGCACTCCAGCCACAGATTGTAACACCAGTTGTGAAGCTATTCCCTTAACCGAGCTGCATGAATTTGCACATACCATGAGGCTCAAATACATGGTAGTTTGATTTTGATACAGCAACAGAAAGCTTCTGCCATTTTAGCCCTGCAGAGCTGCTGAGACAACTTGTACAGGCAGATAATTTTACTGCATATTAATTGGTGTCAATGTTCTTTAAAGGAGAGCTTTGATTCTCTATTGTTTTGCTGGGTTTGGTTATTTAGCAGTTAAAAGATTTGGATATTGTTTACATTAAACATCACCCTTTTTTTGTAGCTTGGAACAGGTTATTTAATTGTGAGCACATATACCTTAATGAAACTGTCAGTGCTACAGGAGCGCAGCCCTGTCACTGATACAGGCTTAGCCGAACTCCTTCCTCCATGCGATACCTACGAGTATGTTTATCTACATAACCTTGTCTTACAAATGATTGCACACGAAAATATGCTGCTTACAAATACAGAGGGTTTTCTTTACTAAGTCCCACTTCTTCACCTACACTTCAAACACAAAAAGTAAAAGGTTACATAAAACACTAACATGTGCCTTTCACTGTCACCCATAAAAACCCCAATGCTGCAAGCAATCGTGCAATTACGAGGGGGGATGTAAAACAGCAGAGATGAAACCATGCTAAGAGCCAGTCACCCGATGATTAAAGTCAGGCCAGTATATGCCAGCAGTCAGGTGATGGTGCCATCATTACAGTGCAGAAAGCCAGAGAAAAATCGAGAAACAGACCACCCCCATCTTAAAGAAAAAAATTACAAGCACCGAAGAAATAAGAAATGCATTTGCTAATATGCAGAACATACAACCAAAGCATTTCACACAACGCAACACCATCGGGCGGTTACTTCCACAGGTCCCAAGTGCACATTTAACCCACGGTGCCAACGCAGCTCCCGTCCATCTGCAGACTGCTGGTGACGCTCCCAAATTCAAAGTTGTTTCCTTTTAAAATCCCACAGCGACAGCCCTGCTGCAACAGGGCTGCGTTTCACAGCTCAGAAATTCCACTTACCAAATGCACGTCTTGTATTTGCAGACACACACACACAAAATCCAGACTTGGGTTATCTAAGTTTAATTTAACGAAGCACAGAAAGCTATCAGGGCGTTGTACTGTGCGTTAACGTTGACGTCGCTGCAGAATCACCACCAATTCATTATTTCCACTTCTGTTTTAATTAAACTAACACTGCAGGGGTATCGGTCGGACACGAAGTACCAGTAAAAATGGCGCATGGTATTTGATATAGAGAAAATACTGAGTGGCTGAATCAACATTGTACTCCCTGGTTTGGAGCAATTCCCATTAACAGCGTTCTGCCTGTAGAAGGGGCTCTGCGACTCAGGCTTACCTACCCCAAAGGCACCACCGGGCACCTTGCACGATTCAGAGCTTCACAAGTGGCAGAGCAGTCTCTCAAAGCCAAAATACACTGTATTAAAAACTAGAGAACTTGATCCTAAGGGTGGTTTTCCTCAGACCACTGCAAGGAGCAAGTCCTCCCTGCTTGTGACAGAGTGAACACTGTACTGAACGTCCAGAACCTTGTACCAGGAGTCTCACGAGCGGAGAAGGCTGGTCCAAACCCACTGATGTTCGTGGAGGAAAACAGAAGTCAGAAAACCATTAATCACAACCAGCGACACCCAGGAGTACAAACAAAGTCCCTTTCGGGAGAGGAAGGGTATGTATTTGCAGGAATGATTTAACTCCGGCATTCCTCCCGCATTTCTGAGCGTCCACGCCTGGCGGTGGCCCTGCAGCCGTGCTCGCCTTGGTAACTTGCCACTCACCTCACACGGATGGATTCTCCCCCCACCTACCTCTAGGTGTAACCCACTAGTGGTACAGAGCCAACAGCACAGGGGATATATAGAGCTTTTGCTCTCTAGCCAAACCTTAAAACACGTAAAGGGCATTACCTGGAGAGACAGTAGGCTCTTTGGGACAGGCTGCAGCCCCCGCCGGGGATTTCAGGAGCGTAATGATCCGTCTGGAGCTGCTAGCCACAACTTTAAAGATGCTGCTTTTATCAACAGATATTCTCTGTTATTTTCTGGCCATGTAATGTACTGCAGAAGCTACTCCCAACCGCAGAACTACGCATTACAGATCAGCATGGTTTATATATATATATTTTTCTGGTTTACGTATTGCATTTCCAGCTCAGGATGTTGCAGGGAAGCTTCCCCGGCGTGGCTCAGCGCAGCGCTGGCTGCCCTTACCTATGGATTTCTTAAAGCAACAGCCTTGAGGGATACAAACAGAACGTACTCACCCCAAATGGCTGTTAGTGTAAACAACTCCGAGCGGTAACCCAGCTAAGATGTCGGAACTGCTATCTGTTTCACTGGCAATCAATTTAGTGGAGTGTTCAGTCAGCTCACGCATCAATCACTTCTGCGCTCAAACGTGACCGTGGGAGGAGAAGGGAGAAAACTACTGCTCAGGGCTGCTGGGCCACAGCTAAGGAAAACTATAAAGATTTCCCTTCCAAGTAGAAAGGATCACATCTCTAAGAGAATGATGATGCAAAGATCACACAGAAGCTGTTGGAATATGAATATCCTCCTCTGCATCAGGATCTCTCCCTCTCTCCGCCTCCGGGTGTCCACAGTGACCTCCCTCCCTCTTAGGTACAGCTGCCTCTCTGGACTGAAGGAGATTCCTTCACCATAACTACAAAAAATCAAAGATGCTATCACCCCTTAAAGAAAAACCCATAAAATACTAGTCTGCAATCACTGTATTTCTTCTTCTTTTCTTTCAATCTTGCACTGGACAGGGGTAAGGGGAAGAATACGAGCAGCATGCCTGGATTTGCTCCTGTATTAGCTCCTTTCTGAAGCCCTACAGCTGCAACACCCACTATCACCAGCAAGCATTAGCCAGCAAAAGTGAGAGACATCACTGGCAGCGAGTTAAGACGGCGATAGGTAACTCCCTCCCAAAGATCTCTTCTCTGCTTAATCCAGCGCTGTAGCAGCAGCAAATACTGCACTGTCATACTGGGTCCGGAGAGCGCCTTGAAGCATTAGCTCCCTTCCTCTCTGCAAGGCTGGCAGGGTGATTATCCAGCATTAGCGACACGCTAGGTCTCCTCAGGAGGAGGGCTGTCATACCCAGCACGCTGCCTCTGTTTTCAGCTCTGCACACTCATCCTCTCGCTTCAGAGGGATGCGGAAAGAGGAGCCAGAGGGTTCAGGAGTCAGAGTCAGGCAGGTTGTGGTGAAGAGGACAGGAAGAAAATCCAGGCTGACATGTTCACATCAATACAGTCATATTCACATGTACACAATGCGGAGCAAAAAAGTCAGTATTATTACGCTACCGGCCTATCTGGCAGGGAATCTGGGCTTTGTGGCAAAGGGCTAACTTCCACAGACTAAGAGAACACGAGTCATCCAGAGCCAAAGCAAAAACTAGTAGGGAAGCGACCAGCTCCAGTAACACCTAGTACCACCATCACAGAAAGCCGTCCTCTTGCAGGGGAAAAGCCACCAACTCGCTCAGACTCGGAGCTGCTGGTTTATTACGGAGCTCAAAGGAGACTGGAGTTTCAACACGGCTTTTTGGGGTTAAGTTTACACCAAACAAGAGGCGGGATGTAAACGCACAGAGAGGGAAACACCCAAGAGCAACAACTGAGGAGCGCTGCTCCTTGTGACAAGGCGGATGGGGGGTGGTGGACGAGAAACATAAATCCTGTAGAATTGGAAGAGCGAGGGTCCCAAGCGGGGGAAAGCCGGGCCAAGCAGAGAGGATTAGCACCAAAGCTGGCAGTGCTGCTCCTGCCATCCACACCCCAATTAACGGTATCATTTGTCAGGATGAATGGGCAACTCGCACTCAATTCGGCAATTTGACAGAGTGTCACTGAACTACCTCCCGTCCATATTTATCCAAGAGGCAAGAGTAGGAACCAGTTTTAATTAGAGCCTTTTTAACAAAGAACCAAGGGTATTATCCATGCTCTCATCATCAAGCGATAATTGAGATGTAATCGTTTAAACAAAGCGCAACAAGTGTCCATTTACCCAAAGCCATTGTTAAATATCTACTAGGAGATTATTTTCAAAATTATCATGTGCCATGAATATGCAAACCACTTTCCATGTTTAGCATTAAAAAGAATAACCACCTTTAAAAAAAACACCCAACACAAAAAAACACAACTGGAAGCCAAACGGCTATTTTGCAGCAGAATTTGAGGAGTGTTTTAAACATGCCAATGCTAATTTGGGAGGGGGAGGGGGAGAAGTGATGGCTCCACTTTTGGGCCATTAAACTCTGCCTGGAAAGCCCTCTTTTGTACAGCATTAGTGTGTGTTGTAAGTCTGTAATTATGCAGAGAACGTGTTAATTTTTAATTCAGAACGCTAACCCCTTTTTTATATACAAGCCCCGAATGTCAGTCCCTCTCACAGATGACTGGAGGGGCCGACAGGACCAAATTCAACGCTCGGTGGTAAAAGCACGCTCTCCCTGGGAGGTTAGGCACTGCGCGTTGGAAAGCGCCTCAGCTCCGTAGTAAAATAGCTCTTTTATGAAACTGTCGCCTCAGCATCGTGGCAGGCGGAATCCTCTCAACCCCACAGCCTATTAAACTAGAATCGTATGGTCATTGATATTCACACCTTCGTTTCAGCGCTCTTCTGTCTAGCTACTGCATTTCTGAACGTAATTTCACCAGGAGCTGAATTCCCACATCCCTCACCTTCCCAACCACAGGGAAGCGCAGGATGAGGAAGTTAACCTAATGCTGCCTGGAGGCCCCCACCAAGTTAATGACTGTCAAACACTAAGCCCGTCTTTCATCTCTGCTGACTCCTCCTGATGCCTGCAATCCACAGAGGGACCTGACTTAAGAGCACGCTTTGACACCGTCCGGCAATGAATTATTAACTCCGGCGGAAGCCGCAAAGCATCAGCTAGTAGCAATCACGATCCTTCTACGATGATTAACCAGAATGCAATTATGAATGCTGCTGCTTCTCACAAAATGTCTCCAAATTCTCCATCACACAAAGACACCACGCAGGCACGCGCACTCACACGTACGAAAGCAGAAACAATTCTGTGCTTTTACCTTCGTTTCTTTAGGGTTATATTATCAATGCAAATGGTCTGGGAAAAGCAAGCTCTGCCTTCCCCCTGCATTACAGCAGTTGTGCACGGGCTTGCATCACTGCAAGAAGAGTGACATATGCAAAAATCAAGCTCATATTCTTCATTTTCACAGCAATCCAATCCATGCAGCCACAAAAACCTGCCAGCAGTTTCAGAACCATCCTTTCTCAGGGTATACTATGTAGCAGGGGCTGCCTCCAGCCCAAGGCCCGACTGGGCACGCACACATAAGCCGTGGCTCCCAGCCTGCTCGCCAACAGTATCCCAGTGAAGATAGATGCATTCAGCTCTTGCTAGGCCAAGCACTGCCTGAAAGGGAGTCCCCAGCCTCCCCCTGAAAGGCAGGCAGATAGGGGGCCTCCAGCAGCATCCCAGCATAGAGGAAGAAAAAGTTGCTCAGGTCTCTGCCAAAAGAATCCAGACAGCTCCCAGCATTAAAGCAAAAGGTGCCAAGAGGCAACACACACTAGTGATGGACCTAAGACCACCTGCTGAATCCCAAGATGCACAGAGATGTTTGCGTGGGATGGGATCCCGTGCAGTTCCACAATTAGCAGCAAAGAGGCAGGGTGAAGACAACAATCCAGGGTTTCCTTAGTAAAGCAGCTAAATTCGTGCTTTTCCTTTAATTCCAGCTGCCAGCTCTGAAGAAGGTGGCACTAGAACTACTGGCCTGGACAGGAAATGAATACCCACAAGGACGATGGTTAAAAATCGCCCACAGTGGTGCATGCCGCCTTTGTCAAACCATCCTTGTATTTTTCGTAGTAAAAGTACAACTGAAATGGGTATTGGCATCTTGGCGGGCTTAATTAGAAGTCAGGTCTACTCTATTCAGGTCTTTATACTGTCCTCATTACATTAATATCCAAGTGCCTTCCAGTCCTGCATTAAATGACATGACTAACGTCTGTCACATGCTGTTTGTTCTCTTCTCCCTCTCCAGTGGAAGCGGAAAGGCGGCATTCAAGGGGATCGCTGGACAGGCGACAACTGGGAAGGGAGATTCCTCCAGCCCTAGCTCAGCGTCCTCACCCAGGGCATGTGCTGGCCATGCCTGCCCGGTTAATGGACTAGTATTATCACCACCACCAAGCAGCTGTACACATTAAAAAGACAGGTTAGCACCAAGACTCCCCCCAGTAACATTTCTCTGCAGGATTGACAGAATGGAAAGACAAACACAAACACTAACACTGTCCTTGGCAGACCAAATGGAGTCATTTGGAGGGTTTTATCACTTCATTTCTCTGCCTGACTCGCTCTGCCTTGTCATCTTACATTAGACAATACTGAGGATACAACTTCCAGCAGAGGAAATAGAAGTGTCCATCTTTTGAGGGTGACTAAAAAGGAAGACGAAGGCACGAACAGCTTACCCTGCCCTTAAATCCCCCGCGAAACACACCGCATCTTAAAGCTACAGAGGTTTCACCTAGAATATGAGAACTAGAAGTCTGAAGTCAGTGATTTTATTTCTTTTGTGCTTACATGCCTTTCACCCTCCATCAGTACATCTCTATCCTTTTTGTGTTGCAAAGTACTTGTAATTCTTTGCAAAGACAGTGGTGAGTATCAAGATAGCTAGAGAACAGGAAGAGCTCAAAGAAGAACTGGGAGAGATCAAATCTTAGCGCTCAATCGAGATGATGCAGCATCGACAATGCTACATGTCTTAAGGTCAGCTGGGATTAGGAAGGGACACTTATAGTAGAAGCAAACGTCTGGAGAAAGGTCAAACTCAAGAACAAACTTGGTAGAGATTTGGAAACAACAGGCTGCAGGGGAGGAGACCCTCACCACCACCTCCCCGTTTGTGCATCCAAACCCCCCAAAGCTGAAAGGTAACAGAAGCCCACAGAAACCCGAGCTTTAATCTGACAGTCTGTAAGAGAAGCAAGGACTCATTCAAGGCGAGTGAGGGGAATACACACAGCTTTCATTTAATGCAATGTGCATGACCATACAAAACAGGGATTAGTCTTTCACAAAAAAAAAAAAAAAAAAAAAAAAAAAAAAAAAAAAACTTTTAAAGCGAACANTTTCAAGCGTACAGATAAAGAGACTCTCAGTAAGGGGCAGAGGCTGACTCAGAAAACTATTACAAGGACAAAGTGACTTTCAAATAGAGGTCACCAGTTCAAACATGAACTGGATCAGGAGCGGCCAAGACTAAAGCAGCTAAGACTGATTAGCAGTTTAAACAAAGACATATTGTTAATCCTCCTTCAGCTCCTGCTACACAAATGCCCGTATTGCAAGTTCGCTGCAGAAAGTAACACAGACCTTACTTTTCGTCCCGGCCCCGCAGGAACAGCCACGGCTTTGGTGGGTACCCAGAGGGACGTGCCTGTCACCACGGTCGCTGCAGAAGCATGAAGGCTGCACTGCTCTGTTTGCTCAAAATGAGTAAGTTTTTTCTTTCAGGTGTGACTCCCTACCTTTGTGCGCTCCCCTGTTTGTTGCTGGAGACATATAATCAGCTACTGCACTGAAAGATATCCGCTTAGCATCTATAAACAAACACAGAGATCACACTGCAGGTTTTGAGGGCAGTATTTTGTCTCTGAAATCTCCTGTAAAATTACTCTGCTGATTCATTAACGTCATCTAACTTCATGTTCATGAGAACTAGGCCCATCAAATATCATTTATCCTTTTCCCCAGCTCTGATCAGAGGCGGCTCCAATTATCACTAGAGATCCTGCGGCACTGCAGGCTCAGACATGTACATTATGAGAGGCCTTACTGCAGAAGGTCCTTCCAGAAGATGCCCAGAGAGGGCAGACAGGATTCCAAAACCTACATTTGACTAATGAAAAGTAGTAAACACACAATGTTCAGCACCCGGGAGGTACATCCAGAAATGCAGCTGCTTTAACTTTGGTCATCAAGCAAAACATTGGTGTCTCTCATCCATCTTCACAGGGAATTGTAGCTCTACTACTGCACCAGGGTGCGTAATAGAGACACACCCAGTGAAACAATTCCCTTCTCACTATTACTGGGCCTGATGACAAGGCTGCAGATGTATTAATCACTTGGAGTTTGGGTCAAACCACTCTCCATATACTATTTGTTAAGCAAACACTTCCTTGTGGACCAGCAGTTTCAGTAGCATGGTGGTGATAAAAAACACATTTTTTATTTAAAAACCTAAGTTGCTAATCAATTATGATGTAACATATTATCACATACTGTTACTTGCAATTAACTTTAACCCCCGTGTGTATTTACTGAAGTAGGGACATGCTGGAGGCAAAGATAAAGAATACCTGATTTCCTTTCTAAGGAAAACTTTATTCACATGTGCTCCAAACAAGATCTTCCAGCTACTGAAGTTTAATACTACCCAAAATACACATTCCCTAGGGTCCTCTATTACCAGCAAGGGCCTTTCTTGCAAGTCCACATGTTCTTTCAACAGATCCTCTTTGCTATCTAATTTGAGAGCCTTAGGTGTTAAGCGTTCGAGGAATGCAATCAAATCCTGCCCCTTCCAGGTCTGCTGGGACACCTATTAATTCACCCTCCTGTAGAGAGGGAGTTTATCATCTCTTGCGATCGCTACTATCTAAAAAAGTGGAACAGGGCAACTTAAATTGGCATTGCAATTATTTAGAGTCTATAAATAGTTGTTGCCACGGTGTAAATTAAACTGCTATACAGTAACAGCCTTTCTTTTCTACCTTTTAAAGCTAAACTCTGATTAAGCCAGGTAAGCAGGGTCCATGCCATACAAGAGTTCATGGAAAGAGAATACGAGTGCTTAGAAATTGCGTTGTCCTCTACACAAAGGTGACCTGAAAAATCCAGACTAGCTTGTTAGGTTCTCTCTTTCCCACTTAAATACGAAAGAGAAGAGACTCATTTCCAAACAGCTTCATCGCCTGGCACCCAAACTCAAAAAAATATTTAAAAGTCACCACAAAGTTCCACAGACCAACCACAGTAATTGAATGGATATGAACTGCGCAGAAAAAAATAGCTGAGAGTTTTTCCTCCAGCATCTTTATATGTTCTGGAAAGCGAGCTGAACAATGAAGACTGCTGCCTTTAAACGGGACGATCAGATTTGGCAGAGGGCCGAAACAGGGGAACGGAGAAGGTCAGACAGGTGGGGAAAGAACCACCAAGCACAAAATATTCCACGGCAGGGAAAAAAAAAAAAAAGTCAATTTTAACAGATACCAGCACAAGCTTCATTTGGGTAATTGTACCACTCACACTGGTACTTGCTTCAGAGGTGGCACAGCTGCTACTACTTCCCAGTGAGAGAAAATCATCTATTATTTTTTCCGGCAAAAGTATCATACTAATTTCTTTTAAGAAGGTAGACTTGTCTTAGAGTCTACCAATAATCCCTTACCTTACAGAATCTTGTTATTTAATGGAAAGCTGAAATGACAGGAAAGGGACTGCAGCAAGTCTTGGCTACAAGTCTGAGTGAGAAAGATTAAATAAACCCAGAAGAGTAGCCAGAGGGCAAACTCTTGGCTCCTCACCTTTTGTCAAGTGCTTCCCCGCTCATTTGGTAGAACAGAAAGTCATTTTGGCCTTCCTTAATTTCCAGCACTTGTTTCTAGCTGTAATAAAGTATTTAGGCTTTGTGTAATTATTGTTACAGCCTGCCATGAAGAACATGTTCTTCATGGCAGGCTGTAACAAACAGTAATAATACCCAATAGAACCAGAGAGCCGAAAGAGTGTCATTTTCCACCAAAAGCACATTGATGTCACCACCCAAAACCAGAGACATGCATAAACCAAAGCAAGCTTAATCTTTTTTGTTTTCTGAGTTTGTGTTTCTGTAAGAGGGAGATGGAAAAGGATGCAGAAATGGCAGACGGAAGGCTTTAGAGGTACCTGAAGGAGCACTGGGTACCTGTTCCAGAGAGCACTGGAAAGAAAGGGCTTGGGGAAGTTATTCATAGCAATTAGTTTTTGCCCCCGTCTGCCTTACCAATACAAGAAAGCCACCACTGCAATCAAGACAGCTGCTTTGCACAATATTGCTCCCACAGAGGACCAATAGCCTCAGGCCTTCCTTACTTACCCCTTCAAAACCTGCTGCAGTCTTTCCTGCAAGCTAGAAAGGTGTCCAGTGAGTAACCAGTTAGGACCAAGTGGAACATGTACCACTAAACCAGTGGTGCAGGTATTGATGCTGCGGCAGGGAAGAGAGAGCAAGCCCTGCTCACATCCGAGAGGAATCCCACCATGACAACAGGAATGTTTTTACAGGCAGCGCGACTAACATGCATCACAAAAAAACCTTTCCTCTTGGGAAAACAATGACTAGTTTTAAACTCTGCATCCCTGAATCTATACCAGCACCTGAGCAAGCACAGGCATCTCAGAGATAAAAGGTGGAAAATTTTAAGTGGCATAAAGCTCAAAACATCAGGATTCCTGCCTGCCTCCCTCTTGTCTTCTTCCAGCATCTCCTGCTTCAGTGGTTCATTTCAGTAAAGGTTAACAAATACAAAAAAACAAAGAAACTCAAGACTTGTCTATTTATCATCTTTTTTTTTTTTAAATCCAAACCACATTAGTACTTTTGGATAGCCAAATTATATTATAAAATGCAGGATTTCAACATTCTGGCACCAAGCCAACATTTTAATGGACATTCAAACACTAACTAAGGAAATGGTTGTGCATTAAGCCTACCAATAAGTCAACAATCAATACTTCAGTATTACAGTAAAAATACAATGCACCCTTTATAACTGCCTCTGCTCTCATCCTTCTTTGTCATGCTCAGCTCCAAATAGGGGGGAAAAAAAAATAAAAAAGAGAGTCTTGAAGCAAGAAATGAAGCAAACATTATTTCATAGCCACCAAGGATTCTCCTTAAAGTCTAGACCCAACTGGTCCTCCGGACTGCTCAGATCTGTTTCAGCTGTGTACTGAGAGGGCAGAGGAGTCAGGACTAAAAGGGACAGAAGTTCAGACACAAAATTAATCAAGTGGCTCAATAGGTAAGAGCAGCAACGCAAAGAAACCTCAAACAGCTAAGCCCGAGCAACTGCGGATTAGGAGCCTGGTTCCAACTTTATCTCCAAAAGCATCTCAGTTAAGTGAAAACAAAGAATTGCATCAAAGCATACTAACATTTGGGGTTTAATCCAATACATAAATTTTAATTACCAGCACAGCATCAGTCCTGTATGTCCCTTCTCAAGGTAGTCTGCTGGTTTGAGCAAACCAAGCCAAAGGCAAGCTCTGCAGAGTACAAGGCTTGGACGCCCTCTGAAAGCGTGAGCATCAGGCAGTTCTGCTCTGCAGCAGAACAACTGCTTTAAATCTAGTTCGCTCTGGCTTCCCATTCTGAGCCACGGCCATAACGCTGAGCCACTGCTATAGTTCTGAAGAGCAGAAAAAAACCCCATGGTTTATGGACGCTTGGAGCAGCTGTGTTTGGAGGCAGAAAGGTTCAGGTTAAGCCTGTTTTTCAGGAAGAAATGGTGGCAGCCATTGATTCAGTCCTGTGAAACCCAAATGTAGAAAAAGAAGGAGAAAAAACAATCAAATTGATCATTTTTATCTCCACAGCCTAGTAAGCTCAGTACTGAAATGGAACTTCATCATGGAACGGTTAAGCCAGCATAATAGCTTGGGTAAACAAGCCAACCCAATTCTCCATTTTCTTCTCAGAGTTCGCAAATACACAGAGGGAAACAGAGAATGATTGTTTCAGAAATCCCTCCACAGATCCCTTACGTTTATTTGCTAAAACTATTGCTTATCCCTGGGGTTTCAGTTATAAACAGCAAGGTTGGGAATTCAGAAAAACTTTTTGCTCCTGTTTTGAAGTCGGGGCACCTGCACCCGGAGGTTGAGCTCTGCAGAAGGACCCAAGGCTGCAAGCCGAGCAGCCAAGGAACAGGAGCACGCAAGTCCTCGGAGAGCATGGAGCGGTTCACGGGCGCGTGATCCAAGCTCAGCAGCTGGGTACACATCCAGCAATAGGCTAGGCCAGACCTCTGATCGTTAGGTTTTGCTACTTCATCTCGCTCTCTCTACAATCGGGCACATCCTAAATAATCCATCTCAAGTGAGAGTCACCACACCACAAAATACTCCTGCATAAAATGATTGTATTGGGTAGCAGGCAGTAGCGGTATCGACTCAAGTTTTAGCCTGTGACTCTAATCAAGTGCTAGCTTAAAGGGATGCATGGCCACAGTTCCAGCTCAGGGCAGCAGCTAATCACAGTCTTCAGCCTCTCTGAGCTGAGATTATGCTTAAGATCTCCATCCCAGACTGGTGACAGCCACTGCAGGTATCTTGACGATAAAAGCGTGGTTTCAGCAGTGCATGGGTGTTTGCAGCACGGCCTCAGGTTCTCCTTTCGGGCAGGGAAAGGAGCTCTGCTGACAGTCAGGGTACCAAGGGCTGTGCTGCTCGGCACTGCCAAACCAGCAAACGACTGACGGAGAGAAACAACTTGATTTTTTGCAAGGTCACTGGTATCTGAGGGAGGGAAGGTGGAGGCCAGTTAAATGCTGTTGTTCACAGTCCTGATCAGTATTCAATAAAGGGGTCTGAGGAAACAGTAAAAAAGGGAAAACATCCGTAGAAGCTCCCACTACAGAATCTCACCATCTTGTGGGAGCCAGCGGTACATTTCTCAGGTGATGAAATTGATGCATAGGAAGGCATTTCTTGAACTCAAAGTCAAGCGTGAAAACTCATGACAAAAATTGGATCAAAATCCAAGCTTTCCCGATTTCCCGCACTGAAAAACAGCTGCCACAGAAGGCTGTTTTCTAAGTAAATATACCCATCGTGGGGTGCCAGTCAGGCAAGGATCCAAAAATTCAAGGGTCAGGCGCTATTCAATATTTGATTCAGTGCAATAAAACACTGCATAAATATTTAAACTGGCACTCCTGCTCCAAAATACTCTTGGAACGTATTTCAACCGCTTGCTTTCAAAGTTTATAACAGACATTCCCTTCTTCCTTCTGTCCAGTGGAACCTCTGGAAAAACCCCACTCCCCGCTCGGCCACAGCGCAGCTGACGGCAGCTTGCTGGGTTGTTCGGAAGGCGCTGCTTCCAGTCAGCAAGTACAAACGGATAAATCTAAAGTGCTGAAATCCTATATCCTTGGCTCTTTATGAGGCCCTGTTCTAAATTCCTCCCAACAGAAAAAAAAACCCACCACCAAACAAAGCTCCAGAACACTCTCCATTTTTATATCTCCTTTATAACCTCTGGCTGCAAAAGCTAAATGCTTGGGCTCCCTTTTAGCTGTTCTCACAACGTGTGCTATAAAATAAGACATTCTGTCATTACGTGCTTCCAGACTAAGGAGGACGCATAGTATTTGCTTAGATCTGAATGTAAATCTCAGGAAGTCAAAGCACAGTGACAAATGCATTTTGATATTCCATGTGCAGTTCAATCTCTTAATTATTTAAATTTGACATCGGAAAAAACAACTTAGCAGTAGTCATTAATATAAGTTATGATTATGAGATTTTAGGGCAACATTTTCTCGTTATTAGTCATTACCTGTGCTGCCTGGCCCCTACTTCTAAACTGTGCAGCGTTCAGAGAGAGAAGCTGCTGCAAATGGAGGCAGAAGCCATGCAGATGTGCACTGCCAATACCCCACCCGGCTGCACACTCGAACAATTCAATCCATTGAATGGCAGCTCTGCTGGACATTCCAGTCCCGAGATCGCCACGGCTACACTCAATACTGATTAGCAGAACCTGCTCCTGTTTCAGCCTTCGCTTCCCTGTGCTTCTATATCCTAGGTCTGACAGTGTAATTGCGCTACAGAACAGCTGAAGTTTCTCTTGAAAATAAAGTTAAAAACTCTGTTAAAGGTATTTCAGTAACACACTCTAAGAATCACTATATTTTCTTGTTATACACGTATCTAACTCCTGACCACAGAAACTTGACATGGCATCTGCAGCGTTTTGCTTCTACTGGTAGCAATACCTCATTCAGCAGACGCTCCTAGTAGCACCCATACAAGTCCTTCAAGAGATTAATAATAAAAACAAACAAAACTCCAAACCAAACAAGAAACAAGAGACAGCTCTTCCTTAATGGTTTTAGTTTTGCTGGGCTATCAGAAGGAACAAGCAACTAAATCTTTAATGCAAAAGGAAGCTCTGATGATCCCAGAGATAAGATTACTGCACCAGAATGCACCACGCTGTATCAAAAGGCACTGCTTTCATACAAACTCTGAAGGGTAGTGCTGCACTCGAATCCTTCACACTCACAACGGCCCTGGAAGAGTCCAAAGGAATCATCTGTGAGACTGTCAGTCTGAGTAAAGAAGATTTAGACTGTGAAGCTGTCCCCACCAGTGAAAGCTAAATTTCTTAATACACCACATCGCTTTCACAAACAGTATGAGAAAGGTCCGTACTTCAGTCTTTCAACTCCGGCTCCATGCAGCATCGCCAGCCTTACTCCAAGCAGCGTTACTGCGTGACCACGTGGAGACCTCTCCATCAGAGGCGGAGGTTGCTGCTCCTGGTGCTGATACAGGGTCACTCCTGATTAGTTCTGGAAGCTCCAAGTTTGTTATTTTTAAGGTAATTAGTCAAAACTACACAGAAAAGCCAAAGATCTGGTACCGTGACTGTACCAAAGAGTTGTTTCAAGATAGAAACAAACCTGGAGTAAAGCAGCTCAATAAGCTCAAAAGTTATGTTTAAACTCCGAGGTCCTACCTACCCTGCCCACGAACAAAAGCCTCCACGAATTCACACATTTAACAAAATTCCTCAGCTTCTCAAGGAAGTGAATTAACCACACATTCAGCTTGCACAAATAAATTGCAACACTTGTTGAAAAATAAATTGTGAAAGAAACAAAAAGCCCCCTTTCTTTAGTCACACGTGACAGCGATTCAATTTCACTGTCTACTGCATGCATTTTATATAAGGCAGATAGGTACAGGATATTGGTCATGAGTTTTCAATTTATCACTCTGGAACTTCGGTTAGAAAAAGGATGAAATCAAGCAAGCCACTGCCTTTGACACTAGCAAAAGAGCCTCACTAATGCGAAGGCACAGCCTGCCTATCTGCACTCTTCAGCGGCGTGTACAACCAGATTATAACTCTTCCACCAGACGCATGCAAAATTGAGCCTTTGCTCGCTTGAAGTCAATTAGTCACCATATAAAATAGCGCCAGTAAAAACTGTTTCCCCTGTAAGCGATGGCCACCCTTCTCCTGCTTCAGCATCTGCTTAATTTCCAAGTTTCCATGGTAAGGTTCATATAAAGTATGAAATCCAATACACTGGATTTGTATACCCCAGTACCAAGGTGCGTTCCTTCCTGTAGATGACAACAACCAGGGGTGCTAAAGGCAAAAGGATCCACCTCGGAGGTCTGCATGAAGTCAATGAATTTAGAAACTCCTCTGAGGCGGCAAGATGAACGCTCCTGGGATCCACAGGGGCGCTTCCCACATGCAACATGTTCTGCTGAGCTGTCTCTGCAATGACATGAGCCTTTGAATCGTGCTTCCCACCTTCCTCTCGGTGTATGTGGTTTCAAGCAACATTTGATGCCAAGATGCATCGCTAATGCATAATATATTGGCTGGAAATTAGTATTTAATCTCAGAGAGAAAATGTTACAGGCACTTCCTAAGAGGCAATAAACACAGAAGAGTTTGAGGAAGAAATCTTGCGAGACAAACGGAGCAAACCTCTAACCAAGAGCAGGTAGATCTATTGAGAAAAACAACTAATCCTGTCTTTTAAAACAGGCTGCAGATTCAATCCCCTGACACTCATTTTACTGCCAGAAGGAGATCGGTTCTGCTATCCTGCTGCAAAAGGACATTACTTCTCCACAAAGCTTAGCTTTGAGTATTTATTCTAGGGATAACTTCTAACTGAAAAGCAAGACTTGCTTCTTTCTTCCTGGTGACGCGATGCAAAAGGTGTGCCATTTCTGGCATTCCTGGGGATGGATGGACGGACTCACACGCAACGTTTCCTCCCCAAACCCAGCACCCATAAATGTCATCAAGAACCAACCAGCCTTCAAAACAAGACATGGATTCTTTTCAAATGGAGAAACGCTGACTACCTACCATAAACAGAGGGGCAAGAAAAGGCCTAAAGGTTCCTAGCTGCCTTCTGACAGCTTTCAAGTGACACAGCATAACGCACTTTACACGGTGAAGAGAATCCTCTGAATGAAAATGCAAAAGGCTTGAACAAAGCGAGGAAAAGCACGCAAGCACGCACAGTAACCTAGTGGAAGGAGGGAAAGGAGTTAACAACTCTGCTGTGCTAACAGGAATATAATTGAGCAATAAGTCATAGATCAACTCTTAGCCAAAGATTTTACACGAGTAGTTGATGGTAATCTTTTCCTGGCTCAGCTTCCCCCATTCCAGCAGAGCAAGTGTCCACCTTGAGTGCCCATTTCCATAATTCACTGATCATAAGCTTATTAAAAACACAAGCCATTAAGAAAATGCAAAGTTTTTCCACAGAAGAGAAAGAAAATAATTATCAAGGACATAAGAAAGGGTAGAGAAGGCATCTAAGGGTACAAAACCACAGACAAACAACAAAACATGTAGCATAGCACATCAACTAATTAGGTACAGCACTATCATGCACTTGGTCCTACCAGCAAATATGAAGCCAAAACATTAACCTCAAGTCAAATAGCAAAACAAAAATAAGAGAAGTGATATTGAATCACTGTATCTGTTGAGTAATCAAGCTTCTTACCATCAGAAATGAGCTGCAAGTTTTCTGGATAAGCCATCTTTAACCTTGGAAAAATTAAATCAAGCTTGACAGGGACTAAGAGAAATACGGCAGGGCTAGCTCTGGGGAAAAAAAAACAACAAAAACCAGAGTACAGTGTCTAAATGCGTAATTCCACAGCGAGGTGGCTCTTTGCATCCAGCTTCCACAGTTCAGCTTTCATTAAGACCTCAAGATGGGCATGGTCTCTTCTAGTCAAGACAATAGTGGGTCTTTTGACTACTGAATTAGCACTTATTTCAGATTCATTACAGTCTTTTGGGTTTTGTATCTACTTAACAGAGAGAGTAAAAGGATTTAAACATGCCATTTTCTGTTACAAGCCTTGGGGCAAGGGAGGAAAGAAATAATGAATGTTTCAGAGTTACTATATGGTAACCATAGCAGGCAAAATCAATTACTGCTGAGAGGATCTGGAGATAACATGCAGGTTTCCACTCATCTATTCAAAGTGTGGGGTTTTTTTTCTCCTCTCCATTTCCTCCCCCACTTCTCTTCAGAAATGTCTTCTCATACATTAGAATCCTACTGGCTTGCCAACACATTTAGAGATAAGGATTTGTCATGATACCGTACGGTATCCCCACCTGTGTGCTCCCACTTATCTGAGATTAAAATCAAATCCTTCACAGATTGCTACTTCTGCCTTTCACACCCAGTTTGGCTACACTGAATTTTATTATCAGAGAAGGCAAACAATGATGCGGCTTTATCAAGAACACTGTATAAGCTGGACAGCTACCCTCAAAAGGAAAACCGCAGGACAGATTTGGGGAATTAGCAAAAGCAGGTATACCCTCTCCCGTGACAGGAGATGGGAACACTGGGGATGGTCAACATTAAAAAAAAAAAGGAACCAAATAAGAGCTGATACTTTTAAAGTCTGTGAAATAAGTGATCTAGAGAGGGTAGATCCAGAAACCCAGTTCATACAGGTCTGAACAACAACAGGGATGTCTGTTTAAATGATGCCAAGCTCAAAACCAATAAAAATGAATAAATTTTAACACAAACCGTAATTGAATTAGGGAACTTACTAGCACAGGAAGACAGCAAGGCCAAAAACATAATGGGATTAAAAACTGACTCAGTGTGTATATGGATACAGACAATATTTAGAGCTGTGTTTAACATAAAATTGTGGAAAGAGTTGTTACCCGTCATGCTTCAGGATTTTAACCAGTATCTAAGCACTAGAGAATAGAGTGAAGCCTAATGAAGCAAGCAGATACCCCCACGAACACCTTTGTCAGTGTTTCTCCTCCACATTACTTGGTGCTGGTCGTAAGCACACAAAGGCAACTGAATGGATGTGTCCCAAATCCAATCTAATAAACTGACTGACAAATTTAGTTTCAGCTAATACCACATCTCTGACTCAAGTCTAGAATAGCTAACTGAACCATCCAAAAGGTTTAATAAAGCTGCAGAAACTGAAGTTAAGCTCCGATGTGTTTACTGCAGTCTTTCCTCATTCACCAGCCTTTGAACAGTGCTCCCCTAACCACTGGCGAGCCCTCCCTTTGCTCCCTCAAAAATACCACAAGTTCAAGAAAATCTCTCCCCTTCCCCACCTTCACCCGACCACAAACACTGAAGATATCACACAATGGGCTGGAAAAGGACAGTCCACAGAGACTTGCACTGCAGCCACAAAAGCTGGCAACACACTGGTTTATTCTCTATAAAGTTATTTTAAAAACTAAGCCTCTCCAACCTTCTCAAGCCATTTTCACCAAGAAACAATTAAGCATGCTGTTCCAATTAAGTTAAAAAATAATCCGTTCGCTGTGGCTCAAAATGTTGCATAAGCAGATCCTTTCTGGTGGAAGCACCACTCATCTTGCACGCTTGCCGAGATACAAATAATGGCATGGTATAGAAAATTTCCAGCTCACCTCCCTAAGCTGCTTCTGGTCACTTCCGTGTGCACGGAAAACCAACGTGAGACATTAACCAAAAAGCAGTTATTGCAAAAACAGGAGTTTAATGGTTTGGCTCAAATTAAGTAAACAAACCTCTTGCACCCAAAATAGTCAAAGCACAGACCTGAGCAAAGAGGGGGGCAGGAGGTAATAAACGAACTCAAATTAGGAAAACAAAGGGAATAAACACAACTGGAATAAGGGGGGTGGGGGTGGAGAAAGGGGAGTAGAAGATGGATGAGAAATACAGGACAGGAAAGAAAACAGAAAGGAGGCAGCAAGAAGTTGTGCCAAAAATCTAAATGAGTGAAGCGAAGGCATGTGTCCTTAGTTCCACCTCAAAAGGCTGCAACTTTCTTTCAGGAGCATATCTTGGCAGGAGTAAGAATTCATTTTGACTTCAAAAAGGAAAGTTAAAAACATCCATACACACAACCCAAATATTTCTTCTGCAAGCTGCCAGATTTTCAGGCTGCTGTTTTGCATGGGCAAGCTTAAGTACCTCCACAGTTTGATGCCCAGGCATTGGTGAACAGTTTACCCACTCAATAGTCAGTGGCAATTTTAATCCAACACCTTGATAATGCCTAGGATTGAGATTTTGGATGTGGAGTCAAAGCGACTAATTACCTCAGTGGAGAGGAGGGCATGTACAACAATATACCTGTGGCCTTTCCCAGACTGCTAAATTACGCAAATGGTTTAGTAATAAACCCTGGTGGAATTAATCAGTGGAGTAACACTTTTGAGAGGGCTGACTAAATTAGGGGGGCTTGAAAAGAGGGGAAGGAGCCAAGAGCTGCAACAACCGCTGGTTTTCTGATAGATTTGACAAAGAGCCTCGCTGGAAAGAAAGCATCCAGGGTTTTATGCCGTTTGTGACCACAGGAGTTCAGAGAGACAGTCCGGCCTGCTGACGTTCCAAACTTCCCTTGTGAGAGAGGGATTTCTTCTGTACAGCTCACAGCACCACGAGGGATTAGCTGAGAAAGATGCTCATGACATGTAATAAAGATGCTACCAATAACCCCTGCGAAAGGTTCAGGAGAGAGGTAACAAACCCGCCTGCCTGTACAGGTCAGCTCCAAGCCACCCCGCCCCACTCCAGGGAAGTTTGCTGAAGTTGGGAAGTCATCTTTATTTCTCCTTTTGAGAAGAACCGAAAAGCCATACTGACTTAAATTGAAAGCTGAATGTTTACCTATCCCAAACCCATAGCTTAAACCCACTAACCCACAGCAAGGTTGGGACTGAAAGCTTCTGCCACCTGAGAAAAGTCCCCGTAATGAGACCTCTGCGGGGCTATGAGCAGGGCTTCCCAAAGCCCCGCGTCTCCATTTCCAATTTCCACAGAGGCACTTGAAGGGGACACCATAGTCCACTCAGGAAATAATCTACTTCAAAATTAAATACATTAAAAAATTAAATACATAAAAAACCCCACCAACACTCCAAACTGTGGTCTTACACTGTTACTACCCAAAATGCTGCTAGCATTTTAGAAATCTAATTTACCTTCTTGTTAATTTTTCACATTTTTACCCCCTTTAATGCAACAAAGATTAATTGAGTTCACTTCTGTATAACCAGTTTAACTTAAATTCCAGTACAGCCCTGCAGAGCTTTTATTTCAGAGCTGTCACCAAGGTACTGGAAATGCCCAAATCCTCTCTCGTAAAATCTGCACTTCCTTTGTAATGGTTTCAACATTGACAGAAATATCAATATTTCACAAAACAAAATGGAGCAGTGCTTTGCAAAAGCTACATTTAAGCCTCAAATAAATAAATAAAACCATCTCTTTAGCACAAGTAATTGCTCTATCACATCATACCTGGAGGTGACAAATTGCCAGGTTGCAAGAATTTGCATCTCAGTGTTGTTTCTTCTCACCAATCTGTACAACCAGAGATGAAACTGTTCTGCTAAATTTTTCCAGCTCCATGAAAACATTAATTCCAATAGTTCATTTGCACATGCTGAGCACACACTGTCTAGGTCAGTAGTCAATACAGGCACTAAATTAATGGGATGGCATGACATTAAGAGGTACCGTGTTGCCAGAAGTGCCGTCCTCCTGGTAAGATGCAACACGGATCCTGTAAGTCATTAATGATCCCACAGTAATTCTTGCGATAGTAACATTGCTTCAAGCAGGGTCTTGGTGAAATTCTGACTCAGATAGTCACACACCTCCAGCCGAGGTTCACTCTAGAGTTTCAGCTACATGTGGTGTTTTAAAGGGTTCGATGACGCTACCGAGAGAAGCAGAGATGTCTGTACGGCAGCCCAGGAGAGGCTGCAGTCGTTGTGGATACGAGACCTCCAAACTGCCTTTTATATCATATTTGCCCCTTTACAGGGGTAGGAGTTAACATTTATTTGGGAACTGGAACAATTTTCAAAGGGCAGAGCTACGCAGCATAAGGAAGAAAAAAGGGGGGGAGGGTAGGGGGAATGAAAGTCAAGTGTTACAACTCAAAAATCTGGTCTGTGTTTTAAGTTGTTTATGATAAGATACTTCAAAGATGTTTATTAAGAGTCTACAGTCGTACCTATTTGAGATGCAAAGAGCATATCTGGATTAAGCAGACAGGAAATATAAAATGTGCCAGGACACAGCAGAATTTAAATAGATCAATAAACATAGCTACGAGAACAAGAGTTCTCAATTTTTCCATCTCATGACCTTGCATTAGCATAAAGTTTTGCAATGTCCCTTTCACACTCCCTTGTTTACCAGCGACGAAAGAGAAAGGCAGATCCTGTCTCTCCCTGTTCCTAACCCCTTAGGGTTAGGGATCCATGATCAGAACCACGACAAACTGGAAGATCGCCACGTAATTACTCCAGTTAGCATGTAACCAAGCGAACAAAAGGAATTTGAAATAATTTGGTATCACAGTATTTACTGAGTCACTGTAATCTGGCCAACTAACAAAATGCCACAGAGTATTCTACACGAAGCATGCCGTGGCTTGGGTTTTGGGGGGCTGTGTGGGTATAAGGTTAATAAGATCAAGGTAATTTAAAACTGCACTACTAAATCATGTTATTAAATCAGTAATGAAAACTAGAGAAAAGTGCTGCTTAGATGTAAGCTAAGCGTGTGAGGGAAAAAGTGACACGCAAAAAATAATTCCCAAAAACTCCAAATACATTCCCAATGTTTTGGGTTGATTTTTTTTTTTTTTAAATTTTTTTACCTCCTCTCTTTTTATATAGTGTTACTCACCTACCTATTGACAAAAAGAGGGGTTTTTTGGGTCAGGGTTTTTTAGCGGCTTTTGGTGGGGGGGGAAGTTTGTGGTTTTGGGTTTTTTTTGTTTTTGTTTTTTTTTTTTACTTAAAAGCCCAACACACACCAAAAAGCCCACACTGGCTATGAAATAGAGAAGCCTACACTCTGAAAGCCCCATCACAACCCAGCCTCCGCACACCTCAGCATTTCCCAGGGCATTCTTTGACCAGCACAGGCCTCGGGAGGCTTGGGGCCAGCCTGTTCTTTCAGAGGAGCACTGGGACACGGCCCAGCCTCAAGAAGGTGGCAAACAGGCCACTGAACCCCCGGCTGCCTCGCCAAGGCTGCGCGCTGCGGAAGCCCTTGCAGGTCTCATCACTCAGCAGAGAGCCCCAGACAGGCTGCAGTTTTGCTTTAGAGATTTATGTGAAATTGTTACACGTTACCTAAAAGAAGGGAAGTGTGCAAACACGCCAGAGATGAGTAAGTTTCTGTAATTTATGTTTCTGAGGTCCACATCCCTTGACACGCAGCAAATGGAGTTAAAATACCCATTCATTCCACACCAACGCTTTTTCAATTGTGTTAAAGCTGCCTCCGGCCACATTTAATTACCAGTATATTTATATTCTTGATTTACATGCCTAAACGTATACATTAAGGGTCAAATCCTGAATGAAATCAGTGACACAATGTAGGCAAAGAAGACAACAGAATTTGATACTAGCATGCGCTAGTAATGGGAGAGGGAAAAATGACTTCTGAGAAGCTTTGTAAAGAGGTATTTTTGGAGCATAAGATTTCTACAGCTTTTAAAGAATCCACAACTCTGACCACAAATAATATTTTTCATTCAGACTGCAACAATGCAAAGAAACCAACAGCTAATGACCAACCCCCCAAAAAAAACCCTAGCTAAACAAGGCTGTCCTCTTGCGTTCACCATTCTGGCTCTGCAAGGGTTAAAAGGTCCCCACAGCTGTGCTGGCATCATCGATTAGGGTGAACGAGGAAGCGACACAAAAATAAAGCCACCTTAATTTCAAGCTCCATTAGAACTGAAGGGCTTGTGGGGGGTAGGGGGGAAGAAATCAATGTTTGGCAAATGGGAAAGGACAAAATCTGCAAAAGGAAAAATGCATTTTCAGGCTAAGCTAATGCAAACAATGGATGCTGAGCAGCACTTGAGGTTGCCCCTTTAAGGTTGTGTCAGCATTTCCATTTATAAACTCTGATTTTAGTTACACTCTAGTAGATTACCACAAGCTTTGGTATTATTCTAGTGGGTAGCACGAAGTATATCACAAATGGCAATATAAAAGAGCAGTAAGGGCTCACTGGCTGAATAACGCACCCTTTCGGTACCTGGTGTCAGAGCAAGCCTTTTTAAATTATGAGGCACGCACAAACGTACAAGCAAACAGAACATACAGTGCTGGGGGGAGCAGCCTGGGACCCATGTTCTACCAAAACTAAACGGTAAGTCAGAGCTGCCTTGGATACGAAGCCTGTTTACAGTACTCTGAAAAACTTGAAAATATCCCAGGTACTTCATTTTAGTCTGCCTCAGTTGCCACTCGGACAGATTTCAGTCTAACCTTCTGCCCTCATTTAGATAAAAGCTCTTATTTCTCTGTCTGGACCTCCAGAGAGCTACTCCCATCAATACTCCGAACATCCACACCCAGAAATCAAAACCAAACCCTGGTATGCAACCTTTAATTTCAGTTCGGCCTAAATCAGAAGACCAAGGTGAAAGTGTTATACAAATTCAACGAAATGTTCCTTCAGTGTAAGGGAGCCAGGACTTCACCTCGAACTTTCCAAGGCAACAAGCAGTGTTTGCAAGGACAGCTCACGCCTGTTGTAGGATTCACTTGACAGATCTGCACAGAGCTGGACCAAGCCTTAAAAGTGAAGGCAACATCGTTTCACAAAATTACCACCAGGACTTTGGGCTTAGACTTTTCAAAACAAGCGTACAGGGGGGGCTAAATCTAGTATCAAGCCATCGCGACACATTCCAAACACAAAGCTCACAGTAAAGCGTAACGTGTACTGTAATCGGTCAGACTATCTTAGCAGGTATAAATCACGTCTTGATCCTGCAACTAACCCCTACCAGGTATCCCAAACAAGTTCACTAGAGCATCACCGAACCTCTCCGACACCCAGGCAGCACACAAGCTAAGACCTGGCTCTTGCACAAGTGTTACAATAGCGCAGCCTTCCCGTAATAAAACTTGTAATAATCCTCCTCCGGCTGCCATTACTGCGCCCCGAGAGATGCCTGCTACAACAGGGCTCACCAGAAGATGACATCATAGTTTGCATCTTTGGAAGAATCAAGAAGTCACATTGACATTCTGTTCAGAAAAGGCATGTTTACACACATACAGCCCGTCTTTGAAATCAACACTTACCTGGCATTTTCAAAAGTCACAAAGAACAAACAAAAAACCCAACAGGCATTTATGTGCTCAACCCGGCGTTAACATCCTCGAGAATCACTCGACCGCCACACTCAACTTGAAAAAAAGATTTTGCCAAAATAGGGCTTTTTGACAGTTGAGGAAAATCTCGATCTCTGTAAACCCTCAACATAGGAATTGTTACGAACCGGGTTTGCTGTGAGAAGCGTTTGTTGTGCTGCATGCAATTTAAGAACACAATCTTTGAAATGAGAGAGGAAAAATACAAATTCATATAATTTAATGGCAAGTCTAAAATCTTCTTCATAATCTTCCCGGCCTACTGCTCTAGTGGGAGACATTTCCTGGACTCGCAACCCTTTTACGTGCAAGCAATCTACATTTTACAACTGATAAATAATTCAGATAATTAATTGAGCTGCAATTTGGTGCACTTTTTAGTCAGCACTCTGGAGTACCATCTAAAAGAGGTTCTGTACAGAAAGGCCTTCTTGCTTGTTAACCCAAAGCTGAGGCTCCTATTAAGGTGAATTCCTAGATTCTCTTAACACTTTCTGAACATCTCACATCAACGTGCTGGGACTTCGTGCCCAAGGATGCTCCCCTGATTTTTCTTGCTGTGTTTTACTCTCTATATAAGCAACAGGGTATTTCCTGGAACTGTCCTTCTGCAGTGCTGACGGCCATCATTTGAGAGATCAGATTCTAGCGTATCTCCCCATGCTGTCCACATACAGCCTGCTAGAATAGTTCGCAACGTACGAAGAAACTGAGACAGTAAGTAAATACTTTAGGTAAGAAAGCTAGAGAAGCTCAAGCAAACTGTCAGAGAAATCACTGGAAGCAAAGGAGCATCTACCTGCCCAAACTGAAGCTTGAGAGACACCACACGTACAAGAATGATTGAAGTGTTAAAGAATCTACAAACTATAGTTTGTAGACAACTAAGTTTCAGACACAAGGAAGAGCTGAATAAGTTTGTCACTCACAAGCCTGTGTAGTTTGCATGTGTGTTGAGCATCAGGAGAAGACAGGACCGAGAAAGGACCCCTGAGCCTACAATACTGACAATAAAACTGCAAACCAAGTTCATTACGTATTTGGGAAGAAGTTTTTGTTGGTTAAAAAAAGAAAGCTGCAGGCTTGATGCAGAACAGAACAGCCCTTCCCAGTACACAGAATTAAAGCCTACCAGTACATCTGTGTAGGTACTGAGTAACAGCAAAGGAACAGTAAAGTCCTGTAAAACAACAAACCAGATCCCTTCCTTATACCACCGCACACGGCCTTCCAGAACACGGTGGGAGCAACTTATGGAGGGGGAATTCTACACAAGGCAAAGGGCTGACTACATCTGGCCCTAAGTACACACAACAAGCCTGAAGAAGCCTTATGAAACTAATTAGCTAGGAAGAATGAAAACAAATCCCAATAATCAGAAGGTGTAAGAAAAAGTAACATACAAAGACGCTTTTGTAGCACATCTTTATCTAAAGCATCAAATAATTCTAAGAACTACTTGGTTAACTAGAGGGTGGTGTATAACACAAAGGTCCTCTTACATAACTAAGAGCAAAAACTTAATAAAAACTGCTCTGAAAGGACAAGATGATGTTGTTGACTACATACCAGAACCTACAGCGGAGTGCGGAGACATGTCCATATTCTAAGCAACCTCCTCTCAGATAACAGGCCGCTGTTGACATCCGCCAGACAGTTTAAGATTTGACTACAAATATCCCAAGACAAGATCAGAGAATGATGTTCAGCAAAACAACACACAAATCCTTGCACCTGTTAAATGTTTTTGTCCCTGTTTGTTTTGCAGTTAAAACTGACACTATACTCGTGTTCCTGCAAGACAATCCAAAAATTGCTTCCCACTGCAAACTGGGTTTAGCCAATTTACTATGAACATTTTCTGCACATGGCCTGCAAAAAAATTGCAGATTCAAAGCACATGTGTATTAGGCCTCAGACATGAGTAGTTAGATTTAAATTAAAGTGATCGCTGATTAAATCACCAGTGTTAATCGTGACTCAAAAGAGCAAACAGGAAACTTTGATTTAAATGATTGATTTTAATCCTGGTTTTCATTTGTACTTTTTAGCTGTTTTCCTAAAGGAAGGGCTGACTCTCATTGGCTGATTTGACCATTTAAACACATTGATTTGCAATTAACCACTGTTCTCATGCTAAATTTGAAGCTTTTCCTATTGATACAATTGTATCAATATTCACAATATACATTTATTTTAAAAGCACAGTATTCATTCAGAACCTTGAAAACAGTAAGAGAGAAATTTCTTATTTACTAGACGACACTTACACACGTGCTTTGTGTCAAGCTCTACTAGGATGGACCAGACTCCTCTAAGGAACAGACCATCTAAATATGTCCAGTCAATTAAGATGCCTTATACAAAGAAGAAAGCATCCAGCTAATATTTCAGAATGTTTGCGTTTCAAATTGTCTCTATGAGACCAAAGAAACCATTAACTTTGGTCACAAAGAGACACATTGAAAATGATGGCTAGACACAGAGGCATCTGAGCACCTGAATATGCAAATGGACCAGTATGTAGAGAACCGTCAAGAATGCCTACGCAAGGTAAATACCCAGTTCCCACAGAAATCACCTGGAGTTGAAATCAAGGGGTCTCAGATACCAAGTTTGTTTAAGCATGCCTGAAAAATCTCTTGATTTCAGATGGTAAGATATTAAACAAAATCTCCTCCCACATTCCTTCAAGCTTTTCCAATTAAGAAATCTCATGTCTCATTTTTTGTTTAAAAATAAGCTTATTTTAATAGTTCACAGCAAGCTTAGTCCATAACGTCAACTACCACGAATTGAAACTTAAAACACCTACCTTTTTAAAGAAATTAATGCATTCTAATGAAAAACATTCAAATATTGACACTGGTCCTAAGAAAAATATACCAGCCATGAGAAAATATACTGAGATCACCACTAGAATCACCATATCGAATGATAAAGCCTTGAGATCTAGTATAATTAAGCAAGAAGAGAGCCTTCATGCTTTGCTTATGTAACCAGGAAAATAAAGTAAAATGCAAGTATTATCCGGTCCTATCTGTTTTTTTCATATGCCACAAATCTCAGATCCAAACAGTCAAGAGCTCCACTGCTTCTGGGCTTGGGAATCATCATTAAGATTGCTCTTAAAGGAAAAACACCAGAAATCAAAGAAGAATTAACAGCAGTAGTAAACCTAAAGAAAAAAAAAAAAAAAGGAAGAGTTCTTGGAGGGAGAAAAAAAAAAAATCTAGACAGAATGGGGTCAAGGAAGACATGTACCAAGTTTAACATCCCTGATTAGAAATACACCATCAGAAATTGGAACAAAGGAATAAAATGAGAAAATACAGAAAGTGAACAGTGCCAGTGGTTTAGAGCTCTCCCTCTGTGATCACGCAATAGATAAAGTCTCCAGAGTACACTAACTTTTAGTGAAGAAGAGAGGAAAATCTTCTGGGGAGGGTGAGAGAAGATAGTCAGATATGTTAGGAATTGCCAGAAGGTGAAGAGGGGCAAGCACACAAGAAGAAATCCCATCCTCAGAAATACATTAGATGCTCCGAGTGGTCGGTTCTCACACACTGAAAGCAGCCCCAACACGGAGAGGTACTGCTCACACTGTGAGGAAACACCTCCTCGCCACGGGCCCCAGGGCACACGCATGGCCTACCGGAAATTAAATAAATTAGATCAAGTCAATCTGCCTGAGACTAGACTAAGGGCCTGTCCACCCAGAATGAACAGCACCAAATGCTTAAATAAAACATACCATTAGATGAAGTGGGGTAACTTCACGTAACTTCACATACCTCTCCAACCCAAAGCTAAGTAGTTCAGGGCATACTACTTCTGCAAAAAAGAAGAGTTTACAACTCTTCTGACCCTCATGACTTAGCCACCTGCCAGTGAGCAGAGAGAATATAAGTTTAACCAGTAATTAACCTGATAAGTCTGAATTACTGGTTAATCTTCGATGCAACCCACAACATCAGTTCGATAACCTGCTCTTCACTGAGTAATGAATATCGCAGATTTCTTAGTCATGAAGATATTCCACAAGGGCAGACAACTATCAAAGCAAAAACAGACGAGTCACATTCATTTCTGAGACTTGGGGAGACTGCAGGAAAACTTACAGGATTAAATTGAGCTGGTAAAGTATATGAAACATGGCAAAGTCAGTCTACCACCAAGACAAGGTTATGACAGCTGAGGTACAGTGAAAGAAAAAGCTATACTCGCCTCCTCTTTCACACATTGACTTAAACGCCTCAAAATTGCCAAGTGGTTCCACACACGTTCTTCCAATCAGACATAAAAAAGGTCTCAAAACTAGGAGGGAGAAGCATCCCTGCACAATTTAGGCTTGCAGAGTCAACAAAGACAGGTCCACAAAAGCAGTAAGTACCTACCTAGTTCCTCTTGACTTCAGCAAGAGTTTGGAACTTAAAGTACTTCTGCTGATCTGGTACTTAACACCACTTCTGATGGCTAACTCCGACATCTTTCATCATTGGAAGCTGCACCTCTCCTCTGTACTTCCTCTAGCCAGTGAATTAAACACAGAGCAAGACTATTTCCACAATGGCCTCAGAAGAGTTTTGAGCCACAACACAGGAACAGCAGTTACAAGGGCAGCATAATTCACGTCAGAAATGCCCCTACCTGGATGTCAGTGTCCTTCACAGGTTCGAGAGGCTCAAATGTAGTGGCTGCGCTTAAACTCTCCAGTCGCTGAGAGATGTGAGATATATCAAGCCCTCTAGACCCGAGAAGAACAGACCTATAAGGAAGAAATTGTACAGGTATGAAATTAGTATTGAACAGACAGAACTCTAAACCCCAATTCCTTGCCAATATTTAGGTCAGCAGATAGCCACACGCAGACAATCCTCCCAGCTGTGTTCTGAAAACTGCACAAAACCCAAACTTGGAACAGCACTGCGTGTGTATCTAACCACCTCAGCCCTGCTGAACTCTTTCTGCTGTTCCACTGCAGTACTGCACAGCTGCCAAGTCCTTCCAGACAGAAAAATTCTATAGCATGTCGCTAAACGTCTTCAGCAGCAGCCAGAATAAGGTACGGCACTTTTTGGCTGTAGTGCCTGAAATCAGGAACGGTAGCTCCCGAAATAAATCCTTCAATTACTACAGTTTTATATTTTCTTTTAAGTAGGAGAAGGGGGGGAGAACAAACAAACCACTAGTTTTGCAGTCGTTCTGTTTCTCCTGGGCACGTCCTCCCAGCAAGACTCGCCACATGTTAGAAACCAAACCTGTAAACAGCTTCTACCCTCCGCATAGGATTTCCGACGCCGGCGCTCCGTACTTACGCCTTAACATCTGCAGTCTCCTGGGAGGTACGGGTCAGAGTGCGGGAACGCAGGCGCTCCCCGGCCTGCTGGATCTCCTGCAGGTTCCGTTCTACATGAGGGAGCTCAGAGATACCTTCCGTCTCGGCCGCAAGCTGCTCTGCCTGCTGGAGAAGCTCTCCAAAGCCTTCAGTATCCATCTCTGTGACAGGTTTCACTCAAGACGCACAGAAACCTTCGGAGAAAGAGAAAGTTCTTGCTCAGTTATAAACAGTTTCTCTACCTGGGGAGACACAGAGGGACCAGCAAGAGCAGGTCTTCTAGAACAGGATACTGTTCTGCCCATCCTCCCCAAGCACTAAACACCACGCAAATACTTTTAAGTGGTCTCAGATAGCTTTGCTTTGCATGACTACATTCTTAAGGCAGATCTATGAACCTGCCAGAAGTGGGATACAGATGCCATATGACAGTTCCTGTATGGCCTTGATGCAAAGGAGAGGGGAACCAGAGAATGCCCTGTGAAGAATTCAGTGTTAATTTAGCTATAAACTACTACACAAGTAGTTTATAGCTAAATTAAGACTGAATACACAAGTAGTGTGGAGAGTTGGACTCGACCCTTATGGGTCCCCTCCAACTCAAGACATTCTATGATTCTACATTTTTATGTTATAAATAGCAACACATCTACACACATGCCTAGGTACACGAGGCCTGAAAACACACATAACTTATCAACACAAGGTTAAATTCACAGCAAAACAGACGAGCATATGCATGTACACAGACAGCCATGACTCGCCACCTATTAAGACCTGTTAATCCATACATCGTTAACGCCCAAAGCCAAAAGAAATAAGTACATGATGTTTCAATGTAGAAGGCATGCATCTAACTTCAATGCATGCAGAAAGTTTTACCAGTCTGTGTGAGAACTGCTTGCTAATGAAACCAAATGAGGGAACAGTTAAAGAAAATACACAGCAAAAGGCGAGGGCTGTAACAGATGAGGTCATTAGTGCATCATGCAGCTCCTAATTCAGAACACAGCCTGTTATCTTTACAGAAAGGACAACGATGTACACACTTGGGATCGATGTGGATAAAACACGCAGCTGCAGTGGTGTCCACGTCAATGAAATAGGAAACCCAAACCCTCAACTTCACACACCAAATCCACGATTTGCAGCTAAATCAGCTACATGCTACAAGCACCCGGCACCTCTGCAAAGCCACAGGAGAAGATCACAGAAATCCAACCTTGCTGAACAGTGCTGCAGACCTAGAAACCTCTGGTACAACCTCTCTCACACAGCCCTTGCGCCCCAACCCAGAGCACCTGGGATCAAGTAAGACAAACCAGGTCTCAAGCAAAAACCAAAACCAGCCTGCAATTCCAGTATTTCTTCCCCAACCACGCCAAAGCAATTTAATAGTACAACTGTCACATGCCTCGTGTTCTCATTCTCACCACCATTCCCAAGTACAACTACCAGTGGCAGTAGCACTGCTTTCGTCTGTCTGGACGAGTGATTTAAAAGCACTGCATGATGATTCATTCAGACATGTGTAATTAGACGGAGAAACCGATCCCGACTGCCTGGGTGCCAGGACAAACCCTAGCAGCCAGCAGCCAGGAATGGAGAATTTCACAAGCACTCCCCAACCACTGCTAGAAAGCTGGGAGCTAGCGGAGGAGGCAGCGATCGTATTTGCACTGACTTGTTAATCAGGTGAGATAGCAGAGACTGGATTTGTTTGAACAGATTAGCATGTCAGCGAGACGGAGGGGAACGGAGAGGGGCGCTGGTGGAAATAAGCAGTTTCATGCCCTGCAATGCAGCACAGAACGCCCTTCCAGCATTCACTTGTGATAACTCAGGTGCACCCCCGCCAGAAGCAGGCTCTGTTGGCAGACACCAACCAGAACAGCCACGCTGCTGTACAGTTCAGAATGCAGCCATCAGATCCTCCAGGAACAGCGGCTGCAAGAACAGCGCAGACTTCAGCTTGATTTGATCCGATCCAGTCCACTTCCTCTTTTCATCACCAGTGAGATACAAAGCTGGTGAGATATAAAGGCACTAACTTATCAGACAGCACAGAAACCAAAAGCATGGCGAATCAGTGCTCCACAAAACTGCTCCCAAACCTGCACTTTTTAGCCATAGACTCCACATCAATACCATATAAGGTCTGTCCCATAAATTTGCTGATGTAGGATAATTGCAACAACTCCGTGAGACTGAATCGAATTCAGCAAGTCTAGAACAAACTAGTTATTTTGGAGCAAGTTAAACTACCTGCGATTATAACCAAGCACTAGAAATGACAGCTCAAAACTCCTCTAGAGAGCCAACACTAAACAGCTTTTCCTAAGTGACAAAATTCAAATATTTAGACTTAAGTAACAGCACGAACAACTCTGTCTCCACCCTGACAGAATTTACTGCATTCAGGAGACTGCAGTCTGACTCTTAATGCTGCTGTGCAAGATGGAAACTGCTACCACAGTAACGAGCAGAGCGATGGCAGATTTTCACGTCTGGCTGGGGAAGGAGCAACAACTGACACCTAAGTGAAAGAAAATACATCAGAAATTAAACTAACTTCTGAGAAACCAGATCGACCTTGGGCTAAAAGCCAGGACTGAAAAGGCTCTTCTGTAAAACAACTTTGATGACTTATCAATAGAAGCTGCTGCATTAGACTGCTATTCCATTAAACCCCAGTTTAATGTTTCCCCAGCATTTAAAACCACAAATAAACACTAAATATTGTACAAGTTGACTGGACTTAAGCCAAAAAGAAACTACAAGAGATGATGACAGGTTTCTTAAGTCTGTTCAGACTGATTACAAACGATGATTTATTACCTAAAAAACCCTAAGAACTCCTCAAGAGCACTACAACGCTCTCTAATGAGGAACGCTGTAGCTATTACACTCCAAGCATGGCCTCGATGAACGTTTTCCTGGACTAGCTTCAGAAAGACACAAAGCTGAAGTACTCCAGTAGGTGCACATCTGTTGTACTTCACATATCGACAGGCTCCAGAAGTCTCTTGCGGCCTTATTTTACACGTTCTGCAAGTGGAAGTGACCAAGTACAATACAAATATCTGCTGCCCGTTTTCAGCAGATCACCCTCTAGTACGTAAAGCAGTATAACCAATGTTTAGTCAGACACAGCAAAGGGAAAACTTCCCTATCCTACCCACACTAAAAACATGAAATCAGGATAGGCCAGCTTAAAAACAAACACCTACAAGCTCCGAGCTATACTTCATACTCTGCCTGGTACGACAGCCCATTCGCCCAGCAAGAAAAGGCTGACACAGGAGAAATCCTGAACGGGTCACACAACAATCTCCCAAAATTTTTGTTTCTTCTGCCGCCCACCAGGTACTCCTCCCCCACCTCCCATAAGGTTTCCAGTCCTGTATGTTTTGTTCTTACTCTCATCTGTAGGCAGACATGCAAATGTCCAAGCTTTTTATGGCTGCTGTTAAGTACTTGGCCTCAGAGAGCTCTTACGGTACATACGCTGAATAAAAATGGGGTGAGGTTTGTTTTTTTTCCAGGATTTTGAAGGCAGTGACATTCAGTTACTCGCTCTGGCACTCCGAAAAAGGACAAACAAGGGCACATGACTCTTCTCTGTCCTCTTCATTATTTAACCTGGAACTGAACAGCAGGCATTTCAAATTGTTTCTTCTAGTATATACTATCTCACATTTGTCAGCACTGCCTTTTACCTGCTGTCTGACTTTGAAGCTCCTCAGAGGTCTCAAGTCTCCACTGCCCTGAATAACTGACTCAGCTGGCAGTTTTGCCATCTCATCACTCTCCCTCTTTCCCAAACACTCAGTACTTATTTTAAGCACCTGACTCTCACCCAGCCCAGCAGGGCACTAACTTCCACGGGGTGGCAAACCCACCCTCCTTAAATAGAGGATTTAGTTTGGTATCTGAAACTCCTCACCTGAAAGCCCAGATCCTGCCTCCCCCACTGAGCTTCCTGTGATATTGTCACCACAGAAACAGTATGGATTTACATCACAGAATCATATACATTCTCCAAGCGATTTTTAAGCTTTTCCTATCTGTAAGCCCCTAGACATTTTCCCAAGGAGCTGAAAACCCCTTTAGAGACACAACAAAAGCGAACAGCAGTACAGCGCACAGGAACCGGCTCTTCTTTGTCCCCCCCACCTCAGTTCTCCATGACCTAACTACCCTCCCATAAGACAACAGGGCCAGACCGAAGGAAGAAGCAGCCCTTGTTTGCACTTAGGCTTTCATTCAACCCCTTCTACTCGCTGTTAACATCATCTGGTTTAGGACAGTGTTGGGACACAGACAGCACCCAGCGCTCCACGGTAGTTGCTAATTAAATACCGACACCCAGTGCATTCACAGCTCAAGTTTTATCACAAAGGCAGCTCAACACCGTGCCACAGAAGTTCGGCTGTTGCCTGCGGCTGGGACCAAACAGCGAGAGTAAGTTACTCTGCACACTCAGTATACTTATGATGATTCTGGGAAAGTCAAAGCCATAACACAGAGTGAATCTTGCCTAGAAGGTACTAACAAACAGCATTATTTTGGTTCAGAAATACAGTTCTGCATCCAAGGTGCTCTGTTAAGAAATCCTTGTTGTCATTTTCCCCTGTGCCGCACAAGAAGTCAGCACTGCTGTCAGCAGAGAGGGCTTGGAGCTGGGGTAGGGGGCAAGGGTTAGTCACGGTTCTCACTCAAGCACAGCCTGCAGGGTCCATGGCAAGCATGCAAAGATAGCTATTGTCCTGCATCAGGCCTACTGACCTGAAAACATGACTCCCGAGTGTCATATAGGGTTTACTTTCTCCACTATACCCTGTCAGGCCTATATGAAAGCAATGCTCAACAACACAAGGTCACTCGAGCTTACCAAAACCTGCCGTGAAACACAAGTTGAGCCAGGGACAGAGTGCAGAGAACACTGGGACTTCCAGCAGCTCCCACCACCAGATGCCTGGCAGCAGGTGCCCTTCCACCAGTCAGAACCAGCCAGTAACCCCATCATGGTGAGGAACACCCCACCCCCCGCACAGAACTTGACACAGGAGACACCAAATCACGCACAAACACAGACCCGGTCTCCTGACACATCCCCATTCAAACAAGGGGCTTCTGCTTCCTGAAGCACCAACACAGCACCTTGGCTAAACACTAAGCCCTTTACTGCTCGGCTCTGCACCACCAACCAGCACAAAGCAGCTCGGATGGAAAGACTACTCCTTGCACACGCGAGGCCAGCCCCGCTGCTTCGAAAAAGTCGATTTTTCGGGCGGAAATATACCGAAAGCCGCAGAAAGGGCCCATGGGGAGGCCTGCGAGTGCTCCCCATCGGCCTCCCGCCGCCGCGGCCTGCGCTGGGCTGAGGCGCTCGTCAGGGAGCCCCAGGAGCCGCGCCGCGGCCCCGGGCTGGTCACGCCCTGCCTCAGGCCGCCGGCTCCCTGAGGGGGCTCTCCTCAGGGGAGGCCTCGCCGGAGCCCCCCACCGCAGGGCCTGGCCGGCCGCCGTGGAGAGGGAGTCCGGGGCGAGTTTCGGGGGGCTGGGGAGCCGGCGGGGAAAGGGGACACTCGTTAGAAGCCGCCGCCCGCCGGAGGAGGGAGCGAAGGGAACGGGGAGCCATGACACGCCCGCGAGGCGCCCTCACCTGCCCGCCGCTCCGGCCGCGCGCCTGTCGTCCCCGCGCCGCGCGTTCCTATTGGCCGCCCGCACGCCCTTCCCCGCGCTCCCATTGGCCGAGCCGCCGCGCTTCCTTTCGCCGTGCGCTTCCATTGGTCCATCCGCCGCACGTCTCCGTGCGCCGGCTCCCGCCTCCTCGCGACAACAACTTTATTGAGGCGCTCGGAGGCGAACACGGACAGCGTGCTTGGGGGGGGGGTCGCGGGATGCCTCCTGATCCCGCGGGTTCGAGGCCGCACCCCGCCGCTCCTCCCGGTGCTCGGCGCATCGCAGTGCTTGTGCGAGAGCTGGTGGGTGGGTGGGTCTCATTGCTGCTCCAAAGTGTCCCTAACCAAACCTTCAGGGGCCCGTCCCTCAGAACTTGCAGTCACGCCTTGTTTCAATGGGACTCCCGCTCTCTCTGGATCCCACACCCTTCCTCCCTGGTGAGGAGTTCTTCCTGCTGAGGAAATCCCCAGGCCCACAGCCCGGCTGCAACAACCCCCTCAGATCCCGTTTTATGATCCCCAGCAAAGGAAACCAATGCAGCTCCCAGATTTCCTACAGCCCTTCAAGGCCGAATGGATCTCCCCACTAACGCAGCCCCTACGTGCAGAAGTTTTCCGGATTTGCCAGCAGTTCCCAGGCCAAAGGCGGCTCCGAGCCCGGGGGCAGCGCTGGCACGGGCTGCAGTCGCTCCCCCCCGATTGCTAAGTGCAGGCAGGGGGCTCGGGGTGCATCCCTGCCCGTCGATCCCTGGCTCTGCCCGCCGGCTCACAAAGCAGCGGCTCGGTAATCTGCCCTCACCGGGATGCGCTCAGGCAAATTACATCCCAGCCTGCCCCAATGCCGCAATCCAGATTTTCCCCAGGGTGTCTCCTTGCATGGGGGATGACAAGCATCAAAACGTGGCTTTCCTGGAAGGCTGCTGGGGGGTCCTTTTCTTTGCCTCAGAGCCCTGAGGAGAAGGGCTTGGGGGTGCTGGTTGATGAGCAGCTCACCATGAGCCGGCAGTGTGCGCTGGCAGCCCAGAAAGCCCCCCGTGTCCTGGGCTGCATCCCCAGCAGCGGGACCAGCAGGGCCAGGGAGGGGATTCTGCCCCTCTGCCCCGCTCTGCTGAGACCCCCCTGCAGTGCTGCCTCCAGCTCGGGGGGGCCCAGGGCAGGAAGGACACGGAGCTGCTGGAGCGAG
>VWZZ01002251.1:0-76148 GCA_013399095.1 Psophia crepitans
TTCTGTGATTCTGTGAAATGTTTTTCCTCTAGTAAAATGGGTGCGATTTGATGAAGTGTTATGTTATGCTCTGACAAGTCCTGATGACGTCATCCTTTGCTGCTGAATTAATTCAAACTTTAGTGTAATTTCAAACTGCTTTGCTGCAAACCCAAAATCACACTCCATGATACTTTCACAGAGAGGTTTTAATAATATTTAAATTTTATCTTTTCTTCATGTCTCTCTTGGAAACAGAGCAGGAATAGTCTTTCTTTTGGACTTGGAGGTCTTGCCTTGGTACTGAACCCTGGAACTGAACCTGCTTCCCTCAGTTACACTGAAAGGCAGTCTCACAGTCCATCAAGGTCCTTGTCCTTTCCTTTGGAGTCTGTCTATGTGAAAGATGAAGACCTGATGGCTTTTTTCCACAAAATATAGTGGATATGTTAATGCTAAAGTAATTTTCTCAAAAGAAAAAAAAACAAAAAAGGCTTTAATCTGGTGCTATGTTTGAGCTATTGAAGAACATGTAATTGCCCCATTTAAGTTCACTGTACACATTTTTACAGCTGGTTTGGCATACCTTTAATGAAGAAGAGTCTTTATAAAGGCAAATTTGTTCTATTCTAAAATTTCTGAAATTTATTTCCTTAGGGCCATATAACTGGACTTACTGGTGTTATGGAGTTCAGAGAAGATGGCGCCAACCCCTATGTTCAGTTTGAAATACTGGGCACTAGCTACAGCGAAACATTTGGCAAAGATGTGCGGAGGGTAAAGATATGCTGCTTCTTTCTCTTATTTTCCTCTAAATAATACACATTCTACTTTACAGGAGAAAAAGTTATTCTTTAAGAATGAATTAGTGCTACACTGCAGAAGAAATTTACTGTGAGACATATTTTCTAATACCTTACACACTTTAATCTTGAAAGCTAATTTTATATTGGTAGGCAGAAGCCCTGCAAGTTGTTTCCACACGTGCAGTAATGATGCTGTTCCATAACAATACTGTGAACATAATAGCGAAGACTGCACAATTTTGCTCATGTATTTTATTGTTAATTAAGATATAATTGATATAACTGGCAATTGTCTTACTAAGGAAGCTGAGAATATAAATTACCTAAACACACAAAGATGTTTCAAAGTACAGCTGTTGCAAGAATCTGAGATAAATGAAAGAACTCTAGAGAAGATAATTTCCAAAATGGATAATGCTATATTATGTAAAGTAAGGGATGACCTATCAATGGTAGCTGGTGGAACAAGGACTGATGGGGACTAGAAGGCAATTAGAGTGGTTCCATGGGGTTACTAACATAAATTGTCATGAGCTGCGAAGTTTACCTTGAACATGTGCACACAGAGGGGATGCGCTGAAAATACCTGAAACTGTCAATTGAACAGTGAGGTTCTGATCTGGAACCCAAGGTACAAAATGTCCCTGAACTGGTCAATGGGTTGAAATACAGAATAGCAGTGTATGGTCAATGGGTCTGTTAAGCAGAGCTGAACAAAGAGGATTCCATGAAGAATTAAAATTTATGACACTTTTTATTTTCATTTGACCATTGATTTCTGTGTTTTGTTTTGATTCCCCTGAATTACATGAGTCTAAATAGAAAAACAAGCAAAGAACTTGTGCTTACATTATTGTCTTAAAGAGCTAAGCCTGAGATTCATTCAGAGTCTAATTTGGCATGAGAATTCTGGACATGGAGACAAAGGCTTGCAATATCTGTTAGAAATTCAACAGAAGGAAGAAAAGTATTTGAAATGCATAAAGCTTCAGGAGATATAATTGAAAAAAATCTGTTGCCAAAAAATGTTTCTGAAGGCTTCAGATTGGCTAGGCACCCTCCTGTATTGTGATGACCAGAAAAGGCTATTTCTCAGTCCACTTTCATTTCTAGAAGATTTCTACTGCAAATGAGGAAGTATAAGTTGCAAACACTACCTGAATGATGAAAAATCTTAATTTTGGAAACAGTGTTGTGTATTTAATAAAACAGAATTGGCTTAGGAGGTCTAGGAAGCAATTCCAGTTCATAATCGGAAGTATGCACCTGACTTTACGCATAACTACGCAAACCAGAAGTACCCAGTGCCGTGTGAGAGGTTGTGGACTATCCTACTGTGTTTTCAGCTGCCGCTACAGAAAAGTATGAGGGTCTTGTCAGTTCCGTGTTATTCCTAGCAGATGGATGCCACGGGGTGTTTGAGTTTGGTTCCATTTTGTTACAGGTTTCCCAAGTGACTTTGAGTAAGTCACATAATCGCTTTATGCTTCGATTTACCTTTCAGTAAAATTGGCACGATTACCACTCAGAACAGGTTTGAGACCTTAAAGAGAAATGATGATGTGTGAGTATACAGTATTACTTTTTTTTCTAAATTGCATTTCAAATATGGTAACACATATACAAAAGCTCTTGCTTCAGTATGTGTAGCACACTGGCCAAATTGAGATATAATCCAGATGTGTGAAGTGGAGATAGCTAAAATATCACTCAAAAGGGACCACAGGGCAAAGAAATAGATAAAATGATTAACTGGGAAAATGACTAAAAGGACTAAACTGATATACTACTGATCACTTTTGATCCCTAATGTGCTACTTTGGGATTAGGTGTTTAATATAGGAAGACTTAACTCTTTGGATGTTAAATGCAGAACTTTATACAGTTCCCAAAATGAAAGGGAGTATAATTCTCAATGGATAAGAAGCTACTGGCTGTGGAATACTACTCTGAGCTAAAATGGAGTTCTGCAAATGATCCTTTTAGTGTAATATATAGAGTGAGTAAAAAGTCAGCGATATGCTAGAGAAGTCTATAGAAGAATTTGGAAGAGATGATATTTCTTAGAGCAAAATTACCATGCAACTACTGGTATTCAATTATTTAGACAGCCTGATTTTTTATTGCAGCAAAACTATGTTACAGCTCAGAAGTACTTTTAAAACCTGGGAAAGACATGCTTGTCTTGTTTATATTACTTGAGTGAGACATCAATTCTGATTTATTGTCAGTTGTTTTCATATTAGGCTTTTGTCAAATTTAAATGTGGAGGAACACATTTTTGGTGAAAAACTGGGTTCTTTCTTCATGGTTTTCTTTTCCTCTATACGGACAGCATCTGCATTTATTCATCCCTACACTGAACCTTCAAAAAGCCTTTGCACTTAGGATCTGTGACCGGGTAGGGTAAAAGAGTATAACACTGAGTGTTGAGCCTTAGAACCAATCCAGCCAAAAGCTCATGGACTTTTAGTATTCAACATCTCTTAGAAAGTTTCTTTGGGATCGTTTCCACAGAAAGACTCCTAGGATGATGTCCAAAATAGTAATCCAAATCTCGCAGGAATTTTCAGGGCCTTTCTCTAGTGGCATCCTGACTCTTTCCAGTTGCCCTAAGATCTGGTCTTTCTGCAGACAATTGTTCATTGACTAGCTGTGGTTGAGTTATGAGTGCAAGTAAATATGTGTATTTGCTCACTTAGTATGCCTTCTCCTTTATTCCACAAATCTAACGCCATATTTTTGTGGTAAAGGTTGATGGTGGCTTTTCTGTATTTTGTGTGTTTGTGTTTTCTTTTTCCTTTGTCTGGGCATACTTTAGTGAAAGAGAAACTTCAGAAAATGCTCTAATTTTTTTGGTTTAAACATAAAAGAGCAGCGTATGTCCCTTAAGGTGTACCATCTTGCTTCACAAAAGACTCTGGCAATTGCCTTCTTTTCAAGTGTGTGCATGTGGAGATTGGCAAAGTGTGGTGTATTCATGCTTAAAAAAAGAGATCAGTGTGGTGACTTATCAGGGCGTTTCAAAGGTGAAGGATAAGATTGTCAGAGAAACTGGAAAGGCTTAAATGCCCAGTGCTTGACAACTGCCAGTATGATTTATGTTCCCAATGTCTGAATGTGTGTAAATACCTTTAAAAATAGAAACCTGAGTATATTTAAACAAAAAAAAAAAAAAACACAAAAAAACCCCCCAAACCCTCGATTTAAAGAGATAAGGGAACTGTTAAAAGTATAAAACATAACAGAATCAACCAAAAATAAAAAAGTAAGAAACTGTAACAGCTGATGCCATGCTAATGTTTTCAATTTAATGAAATCTGAGTGAAAGAAAGAATGAAAAACACAGAGGAAGTGTAACTTGGAAAAACAAGAAAAAATGTTATAAAACATTCAGGTGAAGCATATGGTACAGAAATGAGACAAACAGCCTATTGTGTTCAAAATCCTTTGAGACTTTTGGGATTTGTATTTGTAGCTGATAAAACACCCTTTCATCTCATTTCACCTCTTATGTCCACCTCCCATGCTAAGGGTACATGAATCAAATTGAGCACCAGCCTTAATTGCTGTAATTGCTGGGTTATTCACCATTGAATGATCTTCCTCTGAATTTAGAGTTACTAACGTGCTTCTTTTTTGTCTCTCTTAAATTCTTATTAGTCCTTTACGAATTTACTTTTTTTACCTACATGGCTGCATAAAGCCTCTCTTGTATGTTCACATTTTTTAGTTTTCTGTCTTCGGCTTTCCGAGCCTTTGGTTCATTCCCAGCACTGGTAGAGTCTGGAGGTGATCGTTATGTTATTTTGCTCCTTTGGCTCACTGTTCCCACCTGTAGCATGGAGTTGAGGGTATTTGCCTGCTTTGTACAAAGTTTTGAAGTCTGATAGGAAAAAAAGGGACTCTAGCAAAAACAGTTAGTGGCTAACATTAATAAATTGAATTAATCATAGTATTAAAAACTGTATATTCCTACTTGTATGAGAGACCATCTCTTCAGAGCTTGTTTGGAATTGTCAGTGGAGAACTACGTCCCACTTCCACGGTACAAAGGACATGAAGTAGGAAAGGATGTCGGGACTACATTAATTTCCTCCTTATTGACCATCTATATCATTAGTTCTTATTAATGAAAGCCTTGCTGTAACTTTCAGAAAATCTGAGCTGGTTCATATTTCTTATGCTTCTGCACTTGGGTGGATTCCGCACGATATAATAGTTCAATGATCCATCTGTGAGAGCAAAAATAAGGGAGTCAGGACTGCAGGGTGGTATTCCTAGCAACTCACTAACTCACAGTGAGCTCTTGAGGTGTAAATCAATTTGTACTCGTTTGACCATTTACGTGGAGAAACCTATAACAATTAACTGCCCTTGTAGGGATGTGATGAGATTTAGATAATGCCTGTAAGGAGCTTTATGATTATCTTCTTCCTTATCCTTGGCAGGAAGATCTTCTGTAAGTGTGAAATGATGTTGTTATTTAGTTTATTTTGTGATGGGGATAATATTTTTTAGAAAGCAATCTGCAATTCTTTCCCAAGCTGGCTGTAATGAAGGCAGAATGGTTTACACACGTGCTGTATTTCATAAGAAACATTCTGTTCAAAATTATAATGTTTACCGTTGGTTATTAATTTCTGTCAGTTGTTTTGTTTTTTTTTAAATTAAGTTTTCTTGAAATATGATCTGCTTCATAAACAGTCATACTTGTTTTCCTAAGCACTTCTGAGGCAGATTGCAGAAATCACTGCAAGTAGTTTTGTGATATGTTTCACAATTGTTGAAACCAAATTTTTTAAGTCCAATACAGAGCTTTAATTGGGATTTTTACTTTTAGACAGAACCTCAAATTATCTTGATGAGAAATCCTATGCTGATCGTTCATTGTAAGAACGAACTGTATTTTTAGGGGTCTGCAGTATTAAGTGCTTTCATCCACAAGAATATTGCCAAGTCACATCATATGCCACTAAAAGATGTATACTGAAGAGAAATATCTTAGGTGGTTACTACTGTAATTGAATCAATTTTACTCATATGGGAAAACACATAACTAAATTGCCTCAGTTTAGCTATAAAACAGATGCCTGCCTCCTCTTTGGGCACTTCATAAACATGCACTTGGGGTACAGTAATTAATTTTAATCTGTATTGCCAACGTATCTTTCAGCTGAAATGGAAGACTGAAGTCTTGGCTATTTGTGGTCACTAAAGATCCTGTTACCTTGGAAAGGGAAGGACTGCTAGTCCTCTCATTCTGAGTAAAATACAATTTTCATGTATTTGCATTTGTTTTAACTTTCTGCTTGAGTTGATTGTTGTGATAGAATAATTTGGAAAAGGAGTATTATGACTCATCCTACATTGTGTCAAAATGAAGAAAAATCTGGAGTATTTTACTCAAAATAATAAATGTCCTTAATTTCTTAATTGTAACTTTCCGTACAAGATGGATGCAAAAAATAAACATAAATGAATTCCTTACGAATTCCATAAGTTGAAATATTCATGGTGAAAAACACAGATGAACATGGAGGAAATGGCTGTGATAATTTTTGAAACTACAAAAGAATACTATAGAAGAAACATGATGAACCTCAGGTTTTTTTCTGAAATGAAATGGCGTCCCGGTTTTCCCAAGTTCTGCAAATTATTTGTTTGGGGTTTTTTTTTTGTTTTGTTTTTTTTTTTGTTTGGTTTTTTTTTGTTTGGGTTTTTTGTGTTTTTTTTTAATTAAAATATTTTGTTCCATGGTTTCATTGTAAAAACATGGAAACGAGGAACATGAATTGTTACATTCACTAACTGAAAAGTAGGTAAGCAAATTTAGAAATGCTTTTTTTGTGGCAAACATGTGATACATAGTTCTTTTTAAAGTTATTTTAGTTTAGGTTGTTTTTTTTTTAAAACATTCCCAATGGGACCCATGCTATTGTGTAAACTGTTGCTTGTATTTGCGAACACAAAATGCTGTATGTATTTTCAAATGATACCAGAGTCAACCCTGAGTAAAAGGGGTGTCTGGCAAATTTCAGCTGAAATTCCTCTAAGCATAAATTTATGCTGGTGGTCTTCTTTGGAAGACTCTTTGGCTGTTTATATGACATTTTCACAACATGAAGCTTAAGGCTAGATTTTAAAAGGCAGCCATATCTGAGTTATTGGCAGGGCCAGCATACCTACAGCAATTAGGATGCTGCTGAAGTTTCCACAGCCCACATGCACCACTGCCTGTATGTTTAGAAATTCTATTTGATTCATATGTCACATATTATGTCATACTGGATTATAATGAATCTTGCGTATAAAATTCTACTTTTTTAACAGGTATGCAATACTGCATAAAATTAAGATGTTAGGAGTGTTAAAATCAGTCTTCTAAAATGAATTACAACTTTAATTCTGGAGTTTTCATCAAAGCTCCTATAATTTATTGATGGACCCTAGAAGAGTATTCGGAATGGCATGAAGAGAAAGCCCCTTTCTGTAGCTCAGCTCACAAAAAATTCTGTGCTCAAGTGTGCACACTATGAAGAAAAATATATTTCCATAGGGAAACAGATCAAGATTTTCTGAGCTTAACACCAAAGGAAATAGAAAGTATTCGAAAAAAAGCTTCACAAATTCTTTTGATTGTTTTGGAAATCCAAAGACATGGATTATTTGCTATTCTCTTTTGTACAGTATCAATCTTGAACAAAGGCAATAAGCCCACTACCCAAGAAAGAGGGAAAATATTTCCTTTTTTTTTTTTTATTTCCTTCTCTAAGAAATATCTTTGAATCATGATTGTTGTTTAAAAATTGCACTAAAACCAGAAGAACTTTCTGTTGAGTGTCAAACTAGCTTTTTTAGCTTAGTGTCCATTTAGCAAAATCACTTTGAAATATATTAATAATTATGTCAAAATACAAGCTCAATTATTTTAACTAACAAATCGAATAGATGTCATCTTGGCTCTCCTAAGTACATAAACTAAGGAGATCTAACATCTCTGCATTTGTACCGTGATTTCAGTGTTGAGGACAGGGGTAAGGACTGTATGTTGAAGGAGACTGTACACATTTTCCTTTCTGTGGTGTCTGAAATGCATTCAATTCTTCTAATTATTGTTGTTGTCTTATGTCATTTTGTAAAATGCAAATGCATGTAGGTGCCAAACATAGTTTATGAAGTAATTTGTTTCAACAGTAATTTTAAAACTCAGGATAACTATGTTGTCTCTATCCGTATATTTCTCTGATATATTCAATACATCAAAAAGTAGATCTTTAAATATAGGTAGTTAAGCTATTTGGTCATGCTACACCATAGTTCTGTCAAGAAAAAATGACAAAATTTTATGGTTTCTGTTTAGTCCTGTTAAAATAAACAACAGAAATAGAATTTATTTAAATTTCCCCTTCCATTTTTGCTTTTATTTCTGCCATTTTATGCCACATTGTATTACTGTATACCAGTAAACACTTTCACATGCAGGTTTTCAAAAGATGAGTTTAATGGCAAGATCTCTTAGCAGTTAACCCAAATGTGGGACATGAGGAACTTCTGTGTCACAAAATGCCACGAACTATATACTTGCTTTGGCAAGCTTTCTTAATTTCATTATATTTAAAAAAAAAAAAGAATAACCTTAATTACTCAGTTTACTGTTTTGGAAAGATACATGCAAAAGGGTATCAGAGTTCTGATTAAGCCTCTTTGTCCATATCGGCTAATTCACTGAAATAACAGTACTTGGCAGAGATTGACTACTGGTGTTCCAGTTCCTGGCAAAACCGATTTTAAATTGAGAACTTTCTGTTTTCAGGCCACACAGAAAACACTCAGTTTTACCATAAAATAAGTACAACTTATAACCAATGTGAGCCTATGTCAAGGAAAGAATTCTAAAATATGCCTGGTCTAGTACCAAAATATATCTTGCTATAGGAGTGAAAGAATTTTTATACTTGGGTAAAATACGCAGATGTCACAAAATAAAACTTGTTTTCCATTTTGACACAACATCCTTTTTCTGGAATGGAGACAGTATCAGTCAGGCATAGGTAATAACTCTTAAAATGGAATATTCTTTCTGCGCTTGACATCTCTGTGTCAGGCTATCAGATTATAGTATGCCTATATATCCTTTATATCCTTTATATATATATTTATATATAGGATATATCCTATATATCCTTTAATATGTTAATAAGTATGATGTACAAGTATGTAATAGAGTTCTCCCACAATATGATTGCTAACAGGGCATATTTTTAAGTTGTATGTTGGCAACAAAACATATTTCTTTAAGCAATACATACTAATATATACGTATATTTTGTTTTCCAGTATAAAAGCACTACATTAGCAGAATGCAAAAATAATTTAAAACATTGATGCTATTTAAAAATTCAATTGTCCATCTGTTGCCCTAGGCTGAAATAGCTACTAAATGCAGCAACAGCTCCAAATTCCATTTAGACCCAAGGGGAAAAAAAATAAAAAATAAAAAACCCACAACAACACAAACCCCTTGAATACTGAAGCTTGCCAAAATCCACTTTTGATGGAGGTTATTAAGAATGATTTCCACAGATTGAATCTGTCAGGTGAATCATTCTGTTTGCCCTAGGAAGCAATGCCCTAGCTATTTTAGGTGGAAAGTATAATTGCCACTAGACTGAATGAAAAATGGGATAGAGGTGATTTCCTAGCTGACTGGATTCCAGGTCATGCAGAGCTTAAAAAAAATTGTTAATAACCTGAAATGACAGCTGGATCTGAAATGGTGAGTAGAGTACCACAAAGAAGAGGTGTACTTTGCTGACAGTGACCATACACACAGTTTTTACTTCATGAAGACAGGATGGGTTCAGAAAGCATCCTATTAGCATGGTGTAAACCAGACAGAAGTGTTATTTAGAAGAGCTGAAGTCTGGTATCTTAAGTGGCCAAATCACCTTTGCATTCAAAATTCTCTTATGAACAATTATATGCCTGTCCTGAAATCAAATTGCAAGTCGCAAAAGCATCTTATTGCATGACTTAAGTCCACTGGGTTTTTATAAATAGAATTGTACAGAGCATAAAGCATGTAGGATGCCAGTAGAGTATTCTGCCTATGAATTTAGGATGCCATGAAGAACTCAGTGATGCAACTCTCTTTCCATATTCATTATTAACTTCTGTACTGTGCTTTGAGATCATTGGGTGAAGGATGCTATCTATGAACATGTAATTCTTCAAATGCATGAAGTAAATCTCTTTCAAACAGAATACTGCTTTAATGTAGTAAACCAGCTCCAGCCTGCCAACACCTACTTCACATGCAACAATATTTTTTCTGTGAACAGGTAGGTTGCCAATTCTTATAGAGTTTACTGATGAGTTCTGAAAAACTTGCAGGTCTTGGGCTTTGTTGGAAAGTGGATTTAACAAAGAGTGAAAATAAGAAGAATCCAGGGACTCTCTGTTATACTGGAGGGAGTGTCCTGGTTTCAGCTGAGAGTTAATTTTTTTCATAGTAGCCAGTATGGGGCTGTGTTTGGGTTTGTGCTGGAAGCAGCACTGATAGTGGAGAGATGTTTTTGCTGTTGTTGGGCGATGCTCACACAGAGCCAAGGCCTTTTCTGCTTCTTGCACCGTCCCGCCGGCGGGATGGCTGGGTGTGTGCGGGGAGTTGGGAGGGGACAGACAGGGCAGCTGACCCCAACTGACCAAAGGGATATTCCATACCATATGGTGTCATGCTCGGGTTATAAGGGGCTTGGGGGAAGAGGAAGGGGGGGGCAGCGGCATTTGGAGTGATGGCATTTGTCTTCCCAAGTAACCATTACACTTGACAGAGCCCTGCTGCCCTGGGCATGGCTGAAGCCCTGCCTGCCATGGGGAGCGGTGAATTAATTCCATGTTTTGCTTTACTTGTGCACGCGGCTTTTGCTTCACTTATTAAACTCTTGTATCTGACCCCACGAGTTTTCTCACTTTCACTCTTCCGATTCTCTCCCCCTTTTCCGATGAAGGGGACTGAGTGAGCGTCTGCATGGTGCCCAGCCGCTGGCTGGGGTAAAACCACAACAAGGAGTTAAGGACAAACATGCTGCTGCTTATTATTGACTGAAGCAGGTAGCTATAAATACAGGCTTTCTTTTAGGAAAACAAACAGCATAAAAATAGTTGAGTCTGACATCAGTTATTTGCTTTAAAATTGCTTGCCGGTGTCAGCTTCCCTGAATATGACAACTGGGAAGAAGAAAAAGGGCTTGCTGGCTTGTAGCAGTAAATTCCTCTCAATTGGACTACCACTGAAAGGTCCTTTCCTAGTGCTTTGCTCAGGACAGTGCTCGCACTTGTTCCCACTGTGCCTGAAGTTTCTGCGTTGCCTTACCTTTCCTGCTGTTTCTCCCATCATCACAAAATTTTGGGAAAACAAGTGAGGAGGCAAATCCTTTCTCCTGCATGCGCTGTTTTCTGGGGTAATGTGTCTGTGGTGAAAGTGGTGATGACTGTTTCGTGTTATGTAGTTAACAAACAGACCGGTGATTTCACCAGCCTGTCAAGCGAATCGTTGGTTTCAGCAGGTTGACTGCTACATCTCCCTGTGTTGTTCATCGTAAAGTCTCAAATTCTTAAATGTTTATCCATTGATAAAATTTGGTTACAATGCTATGAAAGAAGTGGATGTGTTTTAAAATAGCTGAAATGATACTATCTAGGTGTGGTATCTGGCTGACATCAGTTCTAGGGCATTTGTTCTCTTGTTTTTAAGGACTGTTATCTAAATATACACAAGGTTGACAGAGTGCAAAAATTGGAATTCTTTTACAAAGTGGGATAGAGCTTTCCAAATACAGTGCTTGGGCAGATAGGTCACTAAAGGCACTGAAGCATTTAGTCCCTGGAGGCTTACCAGAAAGTAGTCCTAGAGAAGTACAAGAACTGGCAATTGCTTACATGGAGTTAACAAAAAAAAAGCTAATATCCAGTAACTGTGAGCATGGGTGATATTTAATACTATGAGAACATTTCAGTTTGAGTAGTTCGAGCACCATCTATAATTTTCTTAAAGCTTTATGTGCAATTTATTCTGCCGTAAGATTAATAATACAGTAAGGCATAAGTTAGTAGATGCTTTGCGTGACTGTTTTCTGAGCTGTGTTGAATCTAAACTGAGCACTCTCTCATGGTTCAACTTTGAGCAGGGAGCAGCTCACTTCTGGAGCTGAATCTGAAGTTTTGTCTGCTTTTCTCTTTTTTTCTTTTCCTCTCTCTCCTAAGTTTTAAAATAAATAATTGGGAGTGAAGCATTTCTTGGGATGTTTTCTGAATTTGCTCAGTGATGTTACGAGGTAATTTCATTAGACATTTTAAAGAGAAGTAAGTGTTGTTACTCTATGTTTTCGTTAGGGCAAGTGAGGGCAAAAGAGAGCACAATATTTACTTTATGAGCATGAGAGAAGTGCACCGAGATTTTGTTATTATTTTTCATTAACTCTGATTGGTTTCTGAGTGCTCCGAGGAGAACTTTTCCTTGATAGAATCACTGAAAGGACATTCAGCATGTAGAGCTTTTTTTCCATTTGAACACAAATAGAAACACGGTAACCAGTGAAGCGGAAAACACAGATTTGCTGGCTGAGCTGGCTTAAAAAGAAAGAGCAAATCTGAATCTAGGGTACAGCTCACAGTGTCTGCTGCTCTAGTGTGGCTTTCACTACAGGACAGTTCAGTGGCTTTCCTAATTAAAACAAAATGTCCAATCTTCTCTGCATCTCAAGATGAATCGAGCTTGTTCTCTGAGTTTGCTTCTCTTCCTCTCATGCATCCCCCAGTTTCATCCCCAGCTACATGGTCCTTACTTATGTATTGCATCCTGCACCCTGGAAGTTCTCTTTGTCGAGGATGGTCACTTGCCTCCACAGAAGCCATGATCTCCCCTATTTCTGCAAGCAATTCAGTCTGACCCTGTGTACGGTTTGGCTCTGAAATGTCGGTACTTTCCTCTGAGCTGCCTAACCCACAATGTTTAATAGAATGCAACATACAGTCATACAGTGAACCGAGACATTAAGTAGATGCCATCCATTCCACAAATCAATATGATGGAGCAGAATTCAAATCAATATTGGTTTCCTCTCTGTTTCTATTTTGAATCTTGATGGAGGCTTTGAGTGGAAGTGTATTGTTTCACGATCTAGATCTATGTTATTTTAACTATGATTTGATTTAATAGAAAGGTAAGAAAAAAAAGTAAATAAATGCCTGTTATTAAATCTCTGAAGAAGAAAAGGAGAAGTTTTCATATATATTTTAACTATTTATGTGGTGTATTTCTGTAGATTTTGCCTATTGAAGTATTACAAGACTTCAATGCATTATCAATTCTATCAGTGTCAGCCTTGAGTTGCCACCTTCACAACACTTTATTCAAGATGACTCCTGCTGAATTTTTTTAATTATCCGTATACCACGACATTTCTCTCTTTCTTCTTTTTCTAAGATGCAGTGCAAAACAGTCATTTATTTTAGTCAGTGAAGAAGAAATGGAAAATGTGGATTGGATTGCCTTTCTTTAATATATTCAGCTTTCAGATAGAGTCAGTTTTCACAGGAAGAGGAATTCAGATTAGACTAGAGAGGCTTTTTTCAGAGTTAATCAAAATGTTAAAGCATTAAGTAGTTTTGGCTTACGAACAATTATTGCAATTGCATTAGTTTTTCAGTATAATTTATTATGATTCTTTCAGATTCACAAGAGAGCTTATTGGAGTGCTAGTTCCCTGTTTTAAGAAGCACACTGCAGGCAAAACCTCTCTGTAGCAACCTCATTTGTGCTTCAAGGTGGTACGTTACTGAGCCAGCCATGGGGACAGGGACACTCAACGTTGCAGCGAAGCAGATGGCTTCCCCATTGCTGACATGGTGTGATCGTTCAGGTGGATTTGTTAAGTATAACGTAGTTCAAAATTGAACAGTCTGATGAGGATATGAGAGTAATTATTATCTGACAGCTGAGTCATCTGTAAAAAGTGAGAGTCGCTGCCACTAAAACCTTTGTGTCTGCCACAGAGGGACTATGCTTTGGAAAATAAATAACCTTCATCTTAAGGGGCGCTTTCTACTTGGAAAGAGTCACTGTTGGTGCGGAGAATGAAGTTGGACATTCCCCTTTCTTTCTGTCTCTGACATATGTGCAGCACATTAAGTTGAAGTCTGCTGGCACTGCCTAGCAAGAAGCAGCAAGCTTCTGTTTCTTATTTGCATTAATTGCATGCTTGTGATGTCTACTTGTTTTTTGCCTTGTTCAAGAAACAATGCATTGCCTGCATGTTTTGCTTGTTCTACATGTTCTTTATAGCACAGGTTGGCTACAAAATGTCATAGGAGTTCACTGCATTTTTAGATTGAGCTATAGCTGCCCTTAAAATATTTTATCCTAATAAAACCAGGAAACAAATTTCCTTGCCTAAAAGTACACTGGTTGCTCTTACTGTATATATCCCCTGGCTTCAGTTGAGGAGAATAAGTACAACCTGTTTCTAGATCATTTACAGCACTTCAGAGAGGATCTTCAGTTTGCTGCTCCTGCCACATTCTCTTTCTCTATTCTTACCGATTTTGAGTGAAATGTACTTTAAAAACCTATACTAGTTTTGCTGGTGTCTCTGTACAGGAGGGTTTATGGTAGGTGTTTTAGGTGTTGATACTGGGTTTTGAAGATAAGTTTTCAGGTTTTCTCACCCTTTATGAAAGGAAGAAAGAGTCAGCGGGATCTTCTGGAAGGGCAGGAGGAATTGGAGCAGCAAGGATCTTTTCAGCTGCCTTCCCTCCCGTGTCTCCCAACACAGCCTGCCCACATTAATAATCCTCATTGCTCCATGGTAGTTAGTCAGACTGCAGCAAAGATCAAATATTCTTTCCTGTGGCTGAATTAACTTTCTAGGTGTAGGTGGTATAAAATAGGTACATCAATATACCTACTACCTCTCTGTTTTTAATTATTTCAGAAATCCTGTCTGTTCTGAATTTGTAATAACTATTAGTATTTCCAAGAGTTGGAAGTTCAGGATCAGACCAGCAGCAAGGCTCTGTAGAGGCAGACTTCCCTGTTACATTGAGGTGTTATAATTCTGATTTAGAAACACTGGTCCAAGACATCTCACATCTCTAACTCTGGCTTGCTTCAGTAGGTGTTGCATTGTTCCATCTTTCCATCCAGAAAGACAGTATACGCATTAACGCTGCTGAAGATCAATGAGCAAAGGGAGAGACTGTTTTCTTTTCTCCATCCTCTCCATTAGAAATCAACACATTGAAATCCAAAGCTGTCTGTGTGTTTGTATACAGCCATAATCACTCCCACTGTCACTCCTTCATATTCTGTGGTGTTGCCCATGTTTCCTATCACCAAAAATAAGCATTAGCAACAGCTTCCGGGATAGAACTTTAGTTGTTAGTTAGTTAGCTCAGTCTTAGTTCCAGAATTTCTTTAGTTTCCATAGGCATCTCAAAATGTCTGATGATAAATTAAATGGGGTGTAGACCCGGGCAGCAGAACCAGGAGTGCACCAAGACCAGGGCTCTGTGGGGGAGCGCACCAAGAGCACAGGCAGCTAATATGAGTTATCCCAGAAACCTGGGGATGCAATGGTTAATGGGGAAGGGATCTCCAGTTGGCCTGTAACTTAAACAAGCTGACAAAATCTGTTGAATTAAATACTGGTTTCATTGACAGCATCTCTACTGAAGTCCACATCAAGATGAGTTCTATTGCCTTCCTGATGTATATTTATTCTGAAGTATGACTGTTCCTGGGTATCTCAGACTTTTTATGTCTCGATATGGTGAACTGCAAATCTAGATGTTCTCCTTTTGTTTGTTGCTGTAAACCATTTACATAAAAATGCTGAGTCTTTAAATCATGGGAAAGGTTATAAAATATGCAAACTCATATACATGTGTACATGCATATACAGATTTCGCTGTATCTTAATTTCCCCTGTGGCATATTAGAATGTGTTTTTCTTGTCAGTCACTTAAAAAACCCACGAGACAACAAAAAGCCATTTTTCTGGGGGCATTCTGAGGGCTTTATGTGGACACATTTAAGGATGGAAAAAACATAGCAGTAAGGTTCATTATTTTACTTGGTGTGCTGACTAATGCTGTCAAAAATATGGGTTTTGAGTAACAAAACATGCCCAGTGGAAATACAGGGATGTGAAAAAAAAAGAAAGAATTTATGGATAATAATCATCAATAAACCTGGCAGATGATATCAGTACTTTCTTTAGCTGTTTACAAGCTAGAAATACAATTATGCTTTCCAGACTGTACATTAGGACTTACATTAATATTGCTGTGAGGAAGAATCTTTTCTTGTTTTCTCTACTTAATATTTGAAGCCAGTCATGCAATCTCCCCCAGCTGCCCGGTTGGAGTGCAGGCAGTGCTCAGCTCTCATCCCTCCTCTCAGCAGAGTATCTGAGCTCTAGTACCCGTCAGGGTAACACACCTGGATGACTCCTGGTCTGGTCGTGGCATAGGGAGAGCAGCCTCATAGGAGGAAGAAAATTCAAAGGATAGACAGACATGCTGGATAATACTGTAAAGGTGGTGACAGCTGGGATGCTTCAGTTTTCTCTAGTATGGGAAACTGGAAGTTACTGTATCACTTATCAGTTGATGAGCGTTTGATGGATATTTTTGGGCAATACCAAAAAATTGGTAACAGGTTTTCTGGTAACCATTCAGAAAGAGATAGAGAGAGTGAATTTGGATATAAAGAAAACAGAAGCTAGTTTCATACACGAAGAAATATTTCTTATTTAAATCAGATTTAAAACAAACAAACGAACAAACTTATTTTTCATAGACTGAGATAGTTTACATTCTAGGTCAACTTTTCTCTCCATTTTTCAAAAAGTTTAGAAATACCTTTTCGATCTGTTCAAAATTTAGATTTTCCATTTCATGCATTAATTCCATGTAAAGATATTTTTTTTAATGTATATATACACATACATTAGCTGCTTTCATGTAACAGATGAGGAACTTAGTCTTGAAAGCCTAACTAAATGTTAGCCCAGTTTCACAGGTAATAAGTGATTACTCCCACTGCAACTGGCATGCAGTGAGTACAACCAGTGTAAGTGGGGCTTCTGTTTGCAGAAAGGGGCCATGTGTAAGACAATCTAGCTAAACATGCAGAACATGTACTGGTCCTCTGTTTTGGTTTTCTCTGCTTGTTGCCTCTCTTTGCAGCCATTCTAAATACCTTTAATTTGGCTGTGCGTCATTACCAGGCATATATATGCCTCAGTTGAGAGATTATTAAAGACAGATATTTTCTATTCATGAATCTCTCTGATTCTAATTTATAGCGCCTACTTTATTAAAATTTACTCTCATTTAGCATTTCTTTTAATTATCTGGAACAGAATGCTCAAACCTTTTTTTTTCTTCTTTCTTACTTCTCCTTTGTAAAGACTAAAATATTGATTTCTAGTTAGCAGGATTTTGTTGTGTGTCTTGCTACTGCTACTGTTTTGTCTCCATAGAAAGATACTATCTCCCTAACGCTACCTTAGTATGAAGAATTTTGTACATCTGCTGCTTTTTAGGTTTCCTTTACAGAAAATGAGGCTGCCTTGGAAAAAGGATTTGAATAGATTTTTTAAATTCTCTGATGGTCAAAGAAAATCAGTTGAGTTGCAATGAGAAGAAGAATATCTAATGATAAGCATTTTATTATGATCTGTTGGTCACAGCACGTGTGACAGGGCTCCACAATACTAACAGCCAGCCACCCTTTTCTGAAAGGATACGTGTTGAAGGTTGTTAGCACAGACATCCTGAACAGCGGGGGAATTGTGACATTATTGCCTGTGTGTGGTACTGTGACGCTACATAAGCAGCAGCATTGAAGTTAGGAAGGTGGGTGAACTTGAACTTCAAGGTTCAAAGGCAGTTACGCGGGCTGTGACCCAGCTGTGGGTGGCTATCTTACCTAGTGAGGACACTGCTAGTGACTGACGGACTGATGGCTGCAGAAAAGCAATAAACAGTTATACCAAACTGTTCAAACAGAATTCATTAATAATATAAAGAGGTTCATTTTCTGAACCACCCTTCTATATAGAGTGAATATGAATTTCCTTCCTGAAGACCAAGAGAGAACAAAGTGCATAGTCACACTGATCTCAAATGTGCTTCAGGACCCAAACCACTCCAACAGCCTCTAAGTGGCAGTAAGTATTTGGCATCACTGTATCAATTCATCACTTTAAAAAAAAAATAAATTAGTGTTTTGTAGTAATATGCTTTAAAAAAAATAAATCATCCATTTCTTTTCAATCAGAGATGATGTGATCTGCCTGAACATCTCCCAGCTAGACAGTTTCTGTCTCTTAATGTGCATGTTTGGAAGATAGTGACTTATATATTTTAACTTACTTAATTTAAATTATTAATTAAATATAGGAGACCAGGATAAAAGTGCATAGAAGCTGTCTTATTTATCAAAATACTTCTAGTCAGTGTCAGTAGTGTATATCTGCTTTGTATGCCTGTTTTAAGGAATATATCTGGAGAATATGTGCTGGGGGGGGAAGGACATCCAAGAAGAGCAGCTGCCTGGCTTCTTGTGAAAATCAGGTGCCTTTGAGGTGACCAAAGTCAGTGGAATGAAGTCCAAGTGACTTTGGATCTGATCACATTATGACAGACCCTGTGGGTCTGTCTCTTGTGCCCAGCCTGGTGTGTGCCACCGGAGGACGATGGCACGTTGCTGCCTTATTAATATATTGGACCTGTCCCAAGGTGAGGGCTGGCTCTGTTTGGTGCACATACCTTCTAAGGTATTATCCTTTCTGCACTGTCCTTTTCCTATCCTTGCCTATAATTCCTTTACATGTATTATTATATTGCCATTACTGGTCTGTTATTACAGTACACATTAGCCTATTTGTGCCTAGCTAGTTTCTCCTTGAAGTTTATTTTCAGCTGTCGTGTTTCTCTATGTTTGAAGCAGATTCTTAGCCATGCAAGCTAATTCATGATGTGAATTGACTTCTATTCAGATAAATATAAGCTGCTAGTATCCATCCTCCTGAAAACTTGCTTGGCTTTCTCCCCTTCTCTGACTGTTGGGTGCTTTGAAATTATTTCCCTGGCATGTCTTAAACTGTTGAAATAGTCAAACAGTTGTTACATTCCACCACAGAAATGACTGAATACATGTGCAAAAATATTAAGGGCCCTTTAGGAAGAAAATCGCTATACCACAGTGATTATTCTGACTGATGAAATTCTAAGCTGCATGTGGTTCTTTTTTTCTTCTGAACAAGAAAAAATAAAAACCATTAAAACATTCAGACATGTTATAAACTTCAGATGTGTGGGGTTTTTTTAAATGAAATAGTGGGCACCTACCTCAATAAGGTTTTAAACAATCTTTCAACTTCACGACTTTGTTACATTATGCCCTCAGGAACCTATTCCTACTATAATTATGATGCAGAGGAATTATTCTTGAACAGTAACACTTTTCTATGGTAATAGCACAGTAGATGTTATACTGAAGTGATGACTGTTTGAAAGCTTTTTGCCAGCATGAAGTAGAATAGTCCAACATCTCTGAAACTAGATACTGACTTTGGGTTGAATCAAGAACTGTAATAAAATAGAAATATGTTCTTCGAAATGTGTTGAAAATCAGTAGGTTGAACATTAAAAGACTGAAATTATTAATAAAGAGTTTTTCTTTTTCTTTCATTGCACAGGAGTAGCTACCGTTTTTGCTGTTGGAAGCTTTGTGGTTAAAATTAAAGAATCGATATTCCCTCATCACTGTTCTCCTGTCACCTGCTACTTTAATGACAGTGAGAGTATCATGGAGTCCGTTTCATAACCAGTAAATGCATAGGGTTTTGTTAATGTTCAGGATAGTTTGATGAACACCACAGCCATAATAATTATTCTGTATTCTAGAATTTATACTGGAGCCTAGAACAGTGGCACTTCCAAATTTAGGAAGAAAAGATATGATGAGTTATGTGGTTAGTTACTGCTGTATGTGACTACTGTGGCTTTGAGTACTCCCAGTACGTTTGTAGTCTTCTCTCTGATCTAGAAAAGAGTCAAGGCAGCTGAGGATATGTTCCATGCTATCAAGCTAGTTCCAATAGATGGCATTTGGGTCCTTTTAATTTACTGTTTCTATAAAGTTCCCTTTTAGGCAAGAAACAAGGGTCAAAACATACAGAAATCAAGGGGGTTTTGTTATGTTCTTCAGCAAGTATTGAAAAACCCGACTGAACACTCATTTACTGTGTAGACTAATTTTAAAAATGGTTTGGATAATTCTGTTAGTGTTTAATCTAGTTAGTATACTGTTTGATATTGGAAGTGTCTCTTTGGGGGTTTTCATGTATTTCTGACTAAAATGAGGAAAACCCCACAAATCAAATCTATAAACCTCAAACCTCTTCCAGTTTTTGCTTTGGGTTGGGTTTTTTTTTTGGGGGGGGTGGTTTTTTTGATTGTTTGTTTGTTTTGGGTTTTTGTGTGTGTGTTTTTCTCCACTTTTAGAGGGGAACAAAGTATATGAGTCTCCTCTTTAGTTTTTCAACATGAGGATAACTAGCAGTTGAATAACTATTTGTAGACATGTGGAATATCCATGAGTTCATTTTTTAGGCCAAAGATATCTAGTAAGCTATCATTTTAAGAGGTTAGAGGCCTAAGTGTTTGTTTTCAGTCCTTGTAGTACTGGAATCCGAAGTGGGGTAGTCACAGTGATATCTTCTGGCCTTAAAATTAAGTCTAATATCTCCAAAATCTGACAACGGAACTGGCTTTCACAGTTGGTCTCCATCATGGGGAAAAAGTCAATGTTTTGGATTTCAGTTGCCTCTGATGTACCCTGCTTGGGATTCGTATTTTTACCTGAGAAGCAGGTTCGAACCTAGTAATACAGGGAAATATCCATTAATATCCAAATGTGTTTATTTACATGATGTTTTTCACCTTACTAAAAAGAAACCCTTATTTCAAAAATCGGTATTCTTTGTACTAATGTGAGCCTGAAAACCTGCAGTAGATGCACCTCTGAAGAAGACTACTTGGCTTGAAAACACACTTGGAGTTTGGGTTTAGTAGAAATGTTGCTTACGTTTTTGTTTTTAATTCAAAAGTTTGGAATCATATTAATTTCACTTTTTGTCCCCCTTTTTGTTGTGACAGAAAAATCTGAAACAAAATAGTGACAATGCCTAATATCTGTGCATAAATAGCGAAAACAAAATGTGAGTTTGCCAGAATTTCTTGTCCCTCAGACTTGATATGTATTTCTAATTCCATATTTTAGAATGTGTATGTAATATTGAAATGTAAGAAGTTAAAAGCTGGGCCATAACCTTAGTGATGTTTTATAGCCTCTTTCAATGTTTTCAATTGTTTTATGTATTTTGAGCTACAGTAATTTTTCTGTGTACTGTATCTGCCCCAAATATCTTGCTCTCTAAGAATACCTACAGAGGTCAGGTTGTAATATGCTTGGTGATATGTGATCTATATGTAACTGTTCAAAAATTGAACATATTTGACTACAGGAACACAGCAGAAGTATTTAAACACAGAGTATGTAGCTTGATAAATTAACTTGGGAAATAATGAGAACGCGGTGTGGAGGTAGATACAGAAGTGATTGAAAAGGGGAGAACAGAGTTGGGAATAACTTGAAATTAGAAAACAAAGGATAAGCGGCAAATAATTGTAGTTTCATATCAAAATGTGGCCATTGTTTGTAACCATTATGATAGTTAATTGAAGCTGTGGCTAAAAAAAAAAAAAACCTGAAAAAATAAAGGATGCCAACTATCACTGTAATAATTAGTGGAATATTGCTTTGATAGACAGGTCTAAAATTAAAGTTTCTTCCATTTATTTAGGTTGTAATAAAATGTTTGTCCCATGTCTGTTATAAGAGATTAGGAGACATTATTGACTGCCCTTCCACAAGAAAACTGATAGCAACAATTGCCTGCAAGGGGAAGTTAGACTCCTTTAAAGCAGATGATTAACCTTGTCATATTTTGGCTAGTATAGCGAATAACACTGTCAGATGTTTTTGAAACTCTTTCTGTATTCAACATGTTTTAATTAATTGAGAAGGGAAAGAAGATCAGTGTAGAATGAAAGGGAAAGAAGACCACTAACGTGTTCATATTTTCTTGTGAGCCTACAGTATGTTTTGAGCAATATACATAGCTGAGTTAATATTACATTTGAGATCATATTTGTAAAAATTCTTTTTCCTTTCATTTATAAACCTTTGGAAAACCTCTAGTTCTGCAAAGTTAAACATACTTATATTTTGTGCTATATTTCCAAAGTACAGTTTTCCTATAAAGGGAATGGCATTTTGAGCACTTTATTACATTAAAACTAAGTCTTCTACTTCGGTTTAAAAGGTTACAAGTGAATGGCAAACCAGCCACTTTAGTTAGTGGTAAGTAAAGAATGACCAAATGAAGCCAATAATAAGTTGGCAAAAATATAAAGCTGTAAATAAGACAGTTACTCTCTAAGATACCACTTTCAGAGCGATTTGATGATATAGTCTATGATGTGGATGTCCACAATATTGTTCTACAGAAAGCAATAATTTAAGAGAGATTGTACTGGAGTGCATGTTCCTGTTAATGCAGACATAAAATCACTAGGAGCACTTAGCAAAGATACACCGCTGCTAAAGAGTCAGTTGGAACCTCAGTTGACATATAGCTGTATAAGAACAGTCAAGTCAGGGGATCTTGATCAGATTTTACCAATTAAGGATCTTGCTTGGAATATTTTTCCAATAGGATTATAACATCTATTTGCTCTGCAGCTGGTGTAATAACAGTTCACCTAGCCATATCTAACCAGCTTTAAATTATCTAATTTGGCTATTTCTAGTTTTATTTCCACAACAAAGTGGAATTCCTACATAGACTGCAGAACCCATTTCTGTTTATAGAATCATAGAATCACAGAATCATTAAGGTTGGAAGAGACCTCAAGGATCATCCAGTCCAACCGTCCACCTATTAACCACTAAACCATGTCCTTCAGTACCACATCTAACCTTTCCTTAAACACCCGCAGGGACGGTGACTCCACCACCTCCCTGGGCAACCTGTTCCAATGCCCGACCACCCTTTCTGAGAAGAAATTTCTCCTAATCTCCAACCTGAACCTCCCCTGGCGCAACTTGCAGCCATTCCCACTTGTCCTGCCACTAGTTATCTGCGAGAACAGGCCGACGCTAAAATCCTTGCAAGTATAGTCATGTGGATGCAGTAAAAGCAGTACAAATTGTTGTAAAGGTGACTGCTATATTAACTGCTTATGTCCATGAGATTTTGTTACTTTTGGCATTATGCTAATAAGTGGAGGCTAAGTTAGGAGAATATCAATGTTCTACTAAAATATTTTATTTCTGAACCACATTATATTCCCTCTGAAAGGACTTGTCATTGTTTCTTAACAACAGATTTCTCATATCTGGTTCCATTCTGTCTTGAAGTGTTCATTGATGTAAAAAATTCAAACATTGCTGATATCCTGTAACTTTTTTTGATGTGCTTGAGTAGAGCATCTGAATGCAGTATATGTCTGTTAGATAGGTTATGTTTGCATGATTCTGATCTGAAATCAAGAATAAACTGAAATTACATTAGCATAAAATAGAACAGTTAGCTGTCCTGCTCCTTGTCTTAGAAAGGACTTAATTCTATATCAAACAAGAACCTGACTGAGTCTGAAAACCATCATAGAATCATAGAATCATTAAGGTTGGAAGAGACCTCAAGGATCATGTAGTCCAATTGTCCCCCCACGACCTATTACCCACTAAACCACGTCCCTAAGTACCACATCCAACCTTTCTTTAAACACCTGCAGGGACGGTGACTCCACCACCTCCCTGGGCAACCCGTTCTAATGCCTGACCACCCTTTCCGAGAAGAAATTTCTTCTGATCTCCAACCTGAACCTCCCCTGGCGCAACTTCCTTCTAACCCTTTCTTAGATGAGTGGCTGGATCTGTTGAATTAGGTCTTTTGGGGTTCTTGAATATAGATTTCAGGATCAGAATCTTTATCTGACACATCCAGGTGTAAAAGGTGATTAATGGTTTGTTGAATAATGGATGATCTTGCAGCCTATCTGGAAAGGGACATTTTTGAAGTGTTTCTGTTTCCTTGCACTTTATCTCACCACTTGTATACAATAAAGTGAACCTTGAGAGGGTGGGAAGTGCTGCTGGAGGTGAGGGCAGCTGCAGCAATGGTGCACCTGTATAGCTATGCAGCCTTTACCATGTCATGGAGGGATGGGACTCATCTGTCTTACACCTCTCATGGTAAATTCAAGACTGTGGGGCTTTGAAGACTTGAAAATCCTGATCTGGAAGACAAGGCCTCTTGTCTTCACATTTTACCTTAATCGTGGTTAGAAAGCATAGAAAGCAGTGACATACCAAATTCAAAGTGTGGGGTAGTTTTTTATTTTTTATCTTTTTCCAAATAATTTTATATTGCTCACAAGATTCTGACTACCCCAAACCAGGATTGTTTTGTGTTGTTTGTTCTTGTCAGATTTCTCTGAGCACCATAGGATTTATCTAGACAGATCGTGAGAAAGGCTAATAATTGTATTTGCTATGATGTTTTAAATTTCAAGGAAGGGGTTCCTCAGGAAGCAAGACCTTATAATGAGTCTAATCCTAAATTCAGAGTGACTGTTGGCATGTTTAAACTCTTCGTTGAATTGAGTCTGAAACTCTGCCCATTGTTAACACACACAGTTCTTGCTGCCTGCAATGAGAGCCTCATGCTTGTGTCCAAGGGCAGGTTGTCTGGCAATGCATAAATTCCAGCCCATAGAAGAAATCTGGAGAGACTATGATGACTGTGTCAATATACAATGTTGTAATTATCTTGCGAGCTCCCTTTATCACATATTGCCATCTCTTGAAATGAAAAGATAATACTCTTTGTGTACGAACATGGGAGAATTTACTGTGCTTGTTTGTTGTTCCACGGATTAAATTATAATGTCAATGCTAAAGTTATAGTTAATAAGTAAGCTATACATATTCAAAACTGTCTAATATCTCAAATCCTAAGAAATTAAGGAAAGACAGAAAATGAACCAAAGTGGTATAACCATAATGTATCTGCTGTTTTGCTTTGTATATTTATTCTGCAATAATAAAGTGAGATTGTATAACGTAAATCATAAGCATACTTGTAGATGTTAGTGCTTAATATTTTGTCATTTGGAGTTCTGCTTACTGTGCTATAGAGAAATGTTTATGTTAAAATACAGCATCTTTATCAAGTAATTTGAGGTTAGTCATGCTATATCTACATAATGGTGGAAGGAAGAAGACTTGGAGAGGTCTTTATTAGATAGCTCATCAGAGACACAACTAATACTATTTTGCTGTGACATCAGAGGGTGTTCTGGAAGGGGCAAACAAATGTCTCCCTCTTTCTAAAGGAGGACCAGCTATTTGGCTAATATGCTGATGAGCCTGTCAGTTGCATTAGTAGTAAATGGTGCTTCTGGTAACTGCAATAAAGGAAAATAAGCTGCATGTCCCTGCTTCCTTACCAGCTATTCCCTGCTGTGGTATTCTTTCTACTGAGTCCTTAGTGCCTCTTCTTTTCTCTCCCTCTGTCCATCTTCCTCCCAACTCCTGGCTGTCTTGCTCATATTTTTCCTGGGCATTCCCCCTGCCTCATCTCAACTCTCTGTCCCACTGTCTTGGAGATTTAAACTGTGTCCATATAAATATGCGAATTCTCTCTTTTGTATCTGTCACGAGGTGTACCAAGTCCCTGTGGACTTCCTGTCACCTTTCTTTTCTGGCTGTTTTTGTTTTAAAAGGTAAATTATTTTCCATTGTTTCGGTAGTAAACTGGTATTAAAATTGTCAGTGTCCTTTAAAAAAAAAAATGCTGGTTTTTTTTCTTATTTTAAAATTTTTAATTTTTATTATTTTACTCCTCACCTGGGAAGTTTGTCTTATAGCTCAGTTCTGTTGATGACCAGCGCTTGATCCCCACCTCTGGGAAGTGACCCAAGTCTAGTGATCTGTCTGCACTGTCTTAGAAGAATGCCTCTATGGTGTTGGCTTATTGATCAAAAGATACCTGAAATTTTACACTCTGATTGATTTGAATATGAAGAATGTTCAAAATGAATATTTTAATATGACGCTTTGAAATTATCAGGGAAAGTTGACAGGGAAGGAGTAAGGCCCTTGGTGTGCAACTGAGATTTAACCTGAAGAGCAGATGTTTTTTTTAGCAGCTGAAGTTTTCACATCTTTTCGTTCTCTGTGTTTAGTCTTGTTTTGGAGCTTTTTCTAATATATGGATTGCTATGATTAGACCTTTATCAAGGGGAAAGTTGATAAACCAGAGAATATTATTGTTTGAAGTCAGATAGGAACCCACAGATTTTGCAGCTAAGCTAGCTACTATTAGGCATGCTATAATTTTGCACATTTTCCTCTCTTCAGTACCATATACTTTACCTTAAGGAAGAGGGTAAGCAGAACTTTGAACTAAAATCTTTTTCTACATATCATTACTTAAAAGTATTTTTCTCCCAGCAAATGTATTTGATACTTCTTATGTTTTCTAACAAATATTTCCCTTCCTAGCTCTATGCAGAAAGAAAAACAGGAAAATAATTTTTGATCAACTTGATTGTTTTAAGCAAAATCATAAAAGCTTTCAAATTTGTCCAGTTGTGAGTACATTTCACTTTAACACTGTCAGCCTCTTTTTCTTTAACCATAAATGCTAGAGATTTCCTTTAAAATTAGAGATATAATGGCCTTATAATCATATAACTCTAGCATCTGGAGACTTCAAATCTTTTAATCAGACTTGCTGGCAACATTGCAGTTAATGTTCACAAACTAATGCATAAACCAGCTAACCTTATACATGATGCATAAACAGAATGACTGCCAGCGCTTGGCACCAAATCTATAGTCTTCTGTTTTATTTTGCTAAATAGCTTTGGCCAATAAAAAAGTATTGATGTGTTTTCTGAGCAAATTCATATTCCACCTATTAGATGGCAGACATGTGAAATACGCAGATTTTCTCAGACTTTGCCTAAAATGTGTTCTGCCATGACTTTTGATTCAGTTTCAGTATCACATATTATCAAGTGCTGACCATCCTAATGGTGAAGTTTCCCTGGAATATCAACTCCAGAAGCTAAGTGCCCAGCATCCTCAGTTGCACAGATGAACCTTGCTGACATCAAAAAGGACTGAGCTTTGATAGTTCAGTGAACCTAATTAACCATGTAGACTGAAGGAAAGCTTTTTAACATAGTATTTAGAAAAATCACACCAATTAAAATCAGCTGTAGTGATAGCTGGTTGGCAGCTTTTCATTGGAATTATTTTCTGCTGGATAAATTTGCACAGAAAAACATTTCTTTTGGTAAAAACTATTCAATTGAAATTTAGAATTTTTTAACTGGCCTGAAGGGTTTAATTTTGACAAGATAATAAAAAACCACCCCACTCTATTGAACTGTTTTAATATCTTCTGTCTTGTATCATGGGTCAGGTTCTCTTATACATTTCCTGCACATGGTGATCCTGAGGGACTGATGTGCATTGGAGGAATTTATTCAGTAAGATATATAATATGCTTTAGCATCTGGCCCACAGGAAGAAATTAAGAACTAGGATTGTGGTGAATAGAAAACAGGAAAATGTGTTTTAGTACGGGAATGCAAATACAATGGATCTGCAAAGGATTTTTCCAAGGATTCCACTTTGTCAAAACATTTAACTTGCATTGAAAAGGTCTAAACAAAATGTTTGACACTACCTGACTTAGATTTCTCTCTGCAGAAAAGCTCAGCTCTACATCCCATTGCAGGAGGAAATCAAACTGCCTGGTTTCTCCTATGACAGCAGTTCCATATTTTTCTCAACTCTAATCATCATGTCTCCTTCAAATATATGCATAAATTAGTGTGATGTTTCAGATGAGAGGAATTCTTGGGTTGCTTCTGGAAAGGCAAACATTCTCCTAGAGGAGGAATGACACTTAAATAGTGGAATGGGTTCTGAAAAGATTCTACAGCACCTGTGTTTTGGGAAGGAGGCAGAAAGAGAAGGCTCAGAGTGGATCTTGTTAAGCAATCCTGCTGGGTTTCTTTCCCATTCGAGTGGTCCCATGCAGCATAGGTAAATTGTTAAGCCAGGAGTGTTCTAATTCAGGAGCATTTTACTAGTGAACTGCTATATCAAAGGAAGGCTATATTAAAGTGTACATTTGGGATTTTGGTTATTATAAATTACATTCTTTGAAATCTCATTTAGAACCAGGAACTAAAATGATGTCGGAAGGCTCAGAGGATTAGTTCTTCCTGAACAATAGACTGTCACTGATCACTCTGTAAAGTAATTATGCCAGATTTAATTATAATACAAGCACATTGTATGATAGTCATAGTGTTCCAAAAAGAGAGTTTGAAAAGGTGCCTCACAAGCATATGGACTAGCTCTGGGAGCACAGTGGCAAATTACGCATGTTGTAATTGAGTACAACTTAATATCAGGCTTTCTTAATTAAAGGTTTGGGGTTGTGTGGGGTGGATTCTGGCTGGCACACTTTGCTTTTTGATATCATCAGCATAATGGAATAAACGACCTCTTCCCTCCCCATTTTATAGATTCTGCTAGAAGTCCTTATGACTTCCAATAGCATTAATGTATTTAAATAAATTCTAGTATCACTGTAGTGCTAAAACTAGGACTAACCAAATTGTTACAGGGATGGAAAAATACCCGTCCCTTCTTCTGGCATTTCAGCTGCAGGAGCTGCAATATCATATGTTGCTGATCTTTCAGTATAATCCACTCATGCAAACCTAAGCCTCCTACTTCCCTGTTTCAGTGTCCTCTCCTCAGTTTTCCATCCACCTCCATGTTGGGTTTGGACTAATTTTGGAAATACCACTGGCCCTTTAACTATAAAATCAAGCACTGATCCTGTTTACGGTTCTACCCCTGTGGCAGGCTGGAGCCTAGGGCAATGGCTAGACTGAGGGAGCCACCAGGATCACAGCCTTAACAGAGCCGGTCCAAATTTAGAGTAGCATTAAGCTGCCTGGCCAGAACCTTTTCTTGGGAAAAACAAAAGTTGTGCGAGTCATACATAAACAAATGAAATGATTGCCAGTGCTTGAGGAAGCAGTTCCACATCTGGAATGACATGGTGCGGTGAGCCCAAGCTGAAGTTTTATGCTTATATTAGAACAAGTATCTTGGGAGAAAGCTAATGAGATCACAAGTATGGACATCAGGAGTAATGAAATGGGAATGGTGACAGTGAGAGGCAGATGTCTGGTTTGTGTTGCAATGTAAGGTGTTTGCTCTTAAGTTAACAAAAACAGAACCACGGGTCAGAACTAGTCAAATGAGTGCAGATCTGATGAGTTTCCTGGTTTTGTACTCACAGCAGGCTTCAACTTGGCTTTACATTTCAATGGAAAAAGTAAAAATAGAAAATCTATGAGAACAGGAAAGACAGTCTAATCTAATATGCTTCTCCCCGCCCTCCTCCTTTTACCTTATTTCTTTCATATGCAACTGCATTTTTACATAGGAAATCTGATTAGAATATGAGTCTGGTGTGAGTCTTTCTACATCTAGCACAGAGGCTACTAACACTCTGACCTGCAGGTACTTCCATACAACACAACTTCTAATCGTGGAGGGGATGGTGGTAGCACATGCTCTGCACTTTGCTTCCTCCATTCCTCCCTCTCCCAAAATGCCTCTGTTGAATATTGTTTTACAGACCTTGTGAAACTATTTAAATAAAAAGGTAGAGAAAGGTGTTTTCTCAATTTTTCTCTAGTGTAGAACATTTTGTTTTCCAGGTCATCTTTACAGGAGTATTATGTTTTCAGGAAAAGTGCAGAAAAGGTATGTTTAAAAAAGTATTAAAAACCCTATGTGCCTTTTGGTTATTTTGCTTAACAAGCAGATATAAATATTCATCTGGAACGTGTTAATAGCCAGCCTTCTGTGGTAACTGACACCATCATTGAAATGTTTATGAGATCTTAAGTCATATCTGCCATAGATGGAAAGAGTGTCAGTATGTTTTATTGAAGAAAATTGAATGTGAAATCTTGCATGAGCTATAACGTCAGCAGCTTTCATAGCACTCACTAGGTGACGTTTAATGTGCTTGTGAAGAAATCTGTGTTGATACGGTGGGCTCTTTAAGAATAGGAATGTTGTGCTGGTGACTATCACTGCTTGATGTGATTGCTAGTCTTTTAGTCTTGTGAGATTCCCTAACCAAAAGCTTGTGACACAGTCATACGCAGTCTGTTATACAAATAAGCCTTAGTTCTCTTTGAATTTCTGTGTATACATGCAACCTCTGTAATGTTGCTGGTCTAATGCAGACTGAAGTCCTGATGAAAGTCATTGACGTCAGATTTATCCATACTAACAGCAAACTTCTGTTTGTTGAGAGGTCCAATATTCTTTCCCCTAACTGACTGGTACCACTTCAAGACCAGGAGACTTAGTGTAAGTAGATAGGAGTATCTCAAAATTAGAACAAGTAACAAGGTTAAAAAACTATGAAAACTAGTTAAGAATATTGAGGGTTTTTTGGGTTTGGGTTTGATTTTTTTGTTGTTGTTGTTTTGATTTCTGTAAGTTTATTTAAGTTGTAGCTCTCCACCACCACTGTGACATTTAATACTAGAAGATAATTTAAACTTACCCCTATTCTTATGAGAAATAACTGCACAGACCTCTTTATGCATACATATATATCCATCTACAGGTATCACATATGTACGTGTATATATTTAATGCCAGCTCTGTATTCCCTAAAGGAGAGATGAAGAAATGCCATTTTTATGACAGCCATAGATGAACATAGGGAGGGATATATTTTTAAAGGAGAACATTTTAGCTAATTCAGTTATGATCTTAGATGATTAAGTCTATGCTACTTGGCAGGATGAAGAAAAAGTCCTTCACCAGAGGAGATGTCTGTAATCAGGATCTGCTTTTTGAGGGACCACTTGAAGAGTTGCATCTTTACACTCTTGGGATGCAGGGCCTGTGACCTGGGTACCCAATCCATCCAGCTAGTCAAACTTTTCAATATGTTTTGGATGAGAAACAGTCAAATTGTTTCTCTTCCTGGACTCTAAAAGTGAGTGAGTGCTTGTGCTGGTACCAGACTGACAGCCATCAGCGTAGGAGTCCTCTTTCTGCCCCTGAGACATGAACAGACACATTTTTCACAGTCTGAGCTGCCAATTCCACAAGGACCTCAGTTTTCGGAGTTTCTTCTCCATCTTTGTGTCCATTTTGTATGCCCATTTGAGCACAGGTTTTTGACTAACTGTGACCTCTGGAGTGCTAATTAGCAGCATTTTAGTAGCATCACCTGGGCTCATATAATGATATTTGTCACCTATTCATTCATCCCTCCCTGTAGTTGCTAGTTTGAAATTTGTCATGGAGCTAGTCAACAACCTGTTCAATGCAGGCCTTTCTAGTTCAGCAATGGGCAAGTTTTCACTCAAGTATCGTGAACTAAGTAGGTGGACAGCCAGCAGATTGTAGGGCCTTTCAACCATCAATGCTTGTCCTAAACCTGCTCCAAAGCAACTGCGAATATTGTACCATGGCGATGTGAACAACAACCAGTAATTATTAACACACTGTTAATTTTGTTTCTTTTAATTAAATTGATTTGTGAGAAAAGTCTGCAGCCTTCAGACGTTCTGGGACCTGCAAGGCAATTCTGTGAATTACAAAAAAATTATCCATGTTGGCTGGAGTATTCCTAGAGACCTGATGTGTTTTGTGCAGACAGAAAAACAGTCTAAAGAAATGCTGAAAGTTCAGCAATTGCTGCAAATTCCCCTTAGCTTCATGAAAAGTTGCAGACAGCCAAGTACTAACCAATGATTTATTTTACTCTGAGTCTAGTGAGAGGAGGTAGATTATTGATAGCTCATAACTTTTGACTTCATGAATGGTACCGTTTGGTTATTCAAGGGAAAGGGTTTTAGGAAGTGTTCCCAACTAGTACAATGGAGGATGTTATTTTTTTTTTCTATTGAATGAAAGCTGCTTTTTTTCAAGAAACATTAAATAATTCTATATCTTACTGTGCATATAGTAGGTAAGCATTTATTTTCCATTTTCTAAGTATATCTTATCTAAATATATTCAATGTCTATTGGCAAGTGACATTTACTTTCCACTTTCCTTCTTCAACTATGTCTGCATTTTAATGCTGAAATGCACAGTTGAAGAAAAAGTAGGCAATGCTTCTAGGATAATTTGGAAACAAAGGTTTAATACTGTAAAAACTGCATCAGAGATTTGGCTTTCCCAAGCCAGGTTTCCAGTTTTCCATAGGCTGATTTTTGGCCAGTCTCCATTATTTGGTTAGGTTTAGTTTTTTTGTGTGAGTTTTACTTTTTTCCCCTCTCAAAAATATGTGCAAGAATTAGAAGAGTTACAGAGGAGGAAAAAGGGTAATTGGAGATATTAGATTGCTTCTATATGAACAGACTATAGAGACCATAATTCTTTAGCTGAGGAAGCAGACAAAAGACGGAAGCGTGACTAGGTGTTTAAGAAACAGTGAGATGTAAAGACAAAATGAGAACAATTATTCATTTTTTTTCTCATAACACTAACCTAGAGGATACATAATAAAACGAACAGGTAGCCAGCTTACAACTAATAAGAAAAAAGTACGTTTTCTGAGACTGTATGCTTATATTTTAGAATTCATTGCCACAGAATGTATGAAAGAGAGAAGTTTAGATGGACTCAGAAGACCTTAGGAAAATGAATGCTTGATGGGTCCACTGAGGAAATAGTCTTTACATTGCATTAAGGAGATATTTCGCACACTTAGAATTTCATGAGAGGGAATACTTATTTTTTCTTTAAATGTATAAATGACTGGATAACAGTCACCATAGCAACGAAAAGAAAATCAGGTTAAAGCAGTAAGGAAAGGATTTAATGAATGTAATGTGTGTGGTTTTGCCCTCCTCAGATATGTTCGTGGTAATGCTTTGCCATATTTCTGCATCCCTATTTCTCTGAGCATTGCCTATTTTAGCGCTAATGCTGCATACAAATACTCTGCTGTTTATTGCTGAAAGACACCAGTGACCAAGAGCCCTTTACACTGTAGGAATAAATCTTATAACATTTTAAGCTAGGATGAGATCTGACCTGTGGGCCGTTCCCAGAGAGTTCCTGCCTTTCCCCTAGCAGAGGCTCTTCCCACCAGGTCAGGGTTTGGGGTTGGGCCAGATCAGAGCCCAGACTGGCAGTCGAAGCTGAGGCTGTCACCGCTTATTTGTGATTTTGTCTCCTCCCACTGAGAAGTTTGGACCATGCATAAATCAGGTCTAGTTTTCTAATTTTATCAGGTTTGACCTGTCAAAAAGCTTTTCTGATCACTTTGGGAACATCATAAATCAAAACATCAGGTGAAATAGTAAACGAGCTTTGGAGTAATTACATAAACTTACTAAATTATTGAATCCTTCCAAACATGATGTAGGGTGCTCTCATAAAGCTTTTTGGAGATCAGTGTTTCTATTTAAAGATGTACTAAGGAATCCAGATGATGAGTCTTTAAGCACTACAGATAGTACAAGCTGTCTTTCTCACCTCCATTAATTTCTTACCTTTCACTACTTTGCTGAAATTACCACATCCCTTCTAACAATGGAGTTTTGCTGGTATATGCTAGTTTATGGAGCTGGGGAAAAGTATTTATTACTGTAATCTTTCTTATATAACCTATGTGCACTGTCTGTCACTGCACAAAATTGCTCAGAAATTCTGGACTTTTGGTTGTGGGGTTTTTTTGTTTTAGCTAAGGTCTCAGTGTTGATTCAAAGGGGGACAAACAAAGGACAAAAACTTTGTAAGCAAAAGGTTTGTGAACAGTAACATGGAAAAGCATTATCCATGCTTACCGTGATTTCTTTATGAAGAATAATCAAAGATTAGCTAAGTGTACTGTTATATTCCTTGTGAATACCTAGCAACTGGTATATAGTTTATATAAATGATAATATCTGTGAATGTAATGTTTGCATATTCTCTGCTAATCGGTTTTGAGAGCAAACTGATTTTATTTGCCTTACAAAACCTGCTCTGTATATGTAACAAAGCCAAAGGGATAAATATATTTTTGAAAGCTGTCACAATACAGCTTGTTGTTAATTAAAACCATTAAATGCATATCATTACAGAGAAGAAAATTCATATTTTCCTTAATACTATCTACAATTTTTCTGTTTGTAGGAGAGGTAATTATCCATTACCTAGCATTAAGTTATGGGTTTTTTACTCAGTTGTTTTCTTTGTTGTTGAGGAGAAAAAGGTCTACAAATTGTGAAGCCATCCTGTGTCATGTTCTGTGAGGAACAAGGGAAAAGATGAAGTCATGTTGTAAAGATAAAAATAAGGGGAAGTTCATAAAAGTAAGTTCAGTAAAAACTGAACTTTTAAATTTATTATAAGAATTTCCAACGTTCCATAGTTATGGGTCTAGATTCCACTGCCAATAACCAGAGCTGATCACAATTCACTTAAACTCTTTGGCAGGGAAACTTCTGCATTTATGATTGTTACCTATGTCACCAGAGAACATAAGTTCCTTTAGACAATACTTCTGATAAAATACTGTCTTTTAAAAATGTTCATTTTAAAGTGCTAACATTTCATCTAAAACTTTGATGTCTTTGTGTTGAAGTTTTAAATTTATTTTCCATATTACATTTATAAATCTACACCTTTTGAATTAAAATGTGAATAGTGTATTTTTTCCTCTAAATGTTGTTCTTACTGTCAAGGCTGCCACGAATATATTATGAACTAATTAGATAATAGCAATGGTAGGAAAATGAAAGAAAAACCTAAATTTAAACAAATTTAATGGAAAATGTAAAAAGACACTGACTCTTAAAGCTTTGTAATTGAAAATTTTAGTAAGAACTTTATTTTCAAAATATTTTTCAACAAAAATTATTCTTGAAGGGTGGAGCTTTTCAAAAGTATCTGGAGTTTGAGAGAAGAGCATTTTTCAATACAAAATTGACAACTAGCTTGACAGGTGATAACAAAGAGCACACTGAACTTTGCTTTCATTCTGAGATGACTCAATGCCCTCAACCAGAATCAGAAAGTGAATTTATGATGGTCAAACTTCAGAATATCTTCAGCTGGTAAAATTACACCATGGTCTCTCTCTCACATGACCACAGAACGGGCCAGGCTGTGCAAAGTTCAGCTGTTAGAACTGCAGATGTACGTACGGGTTTCTTGAATGCGTAGTAAGACGTCAAAAACACTCAACACAAATAATATCCAAGAAATCCAGTAAAGAATTGCAAAAAAGTGCAGATGTTTTGGCATATCCAATTGTAGTGTGCCAATTAATTGCATAAGTGCAGAGGTCTCATGTAGAATAACTAGAGAAAGATACCAGGTCCTGACAGTTGTTGAGATGCACAGTTCTCTCTTACTCTCCCTTTCCAGTAAAATTATCAGAACATCACTACAGGAAGGTATTTTGTTACTACACTGCACAGAGAAGGACAAGAACCTATATAAAATCAACATGAATTTTTGCTTGGTTTTAGATCCAACTTTTCCATGATTTTTTGTTTACAAAACAGTATGCTGAGTTCATTGTTGCAGAGATAACAAGTGTAGTTACACCCTCAAAAGCTAGTAATTTCCCACCAAAAAGCATTTGGAAGCTTTGAAAATAATCTGTTCTCTGCGTGAAATGGATTCGTTTCCATTTTACCCACACATAATGAGTAATGGTAGGAGGAATTGGTTCAGTTTTGTCCACAAGCAGCTACTCTTGAACTACTTGAATTTCAGTACTTAACGGCAGCGTTCAGAGTCTCCTCAGAATCCAGCTCCTGCCATCTCTCACTGGGTGGCAATTTTGTTTTTAAAACTGCAGAAGAAAGATAAGAGGGGCTTGTTTGTCTTCCATATAGGTAAGCCAGTGGCAAGTAGTTCATGCTGTAGGGTTTTTGAGCCTTTCGCTTGTGACATCTGTTGTGGACTTTGTATTTGGATTGGTCTAACTTTTAGGATTACTTTTAAGTTTTAATTTAATGCTAAGATACCTGCTTGTTCATATCAACCAGTAATTTACAAAAACCCTGGGAAGTGCCTGATTCAGCAGCATCTTAGGTACTCACAATTAGTTTATTCAACCCCTAGAGCAACTGTGACGCTGCACGTACATCTTTTGCTATAGCAACACTAGCATCTGATTCAACTACAGCATTGCTACATTATAGCGTGTTGTTAGAATCATAGAATGGTTAGGGTCAGAAGGGATCTCAAAGATCATCTGGTTCCAACCCCCCTGCCGTGGGCAGGGACACCCTCCACTAGACCAGGTTGCCCAAAGCCCCATCCAACCTGGCCTGGAACACTGCCAGGGATGGGGCCTCCACAGCTTCTCTGGGCACCCTGTGCCAGGGCCCCACCACCCTCACAGTAAAGAATTTCTTCCTAATTGCTAATTTAAATCTCCCCTCTTTTAGTTTAAATCCATTTCCCCTTGTCTTATCGCTCCATGCCCTTGTGAACAGTCCCTCTACAACTTTCCTGTAGGTCTCCTTTAGGTACTGGACAGCCATGATTAGTTCTCCCTGGAGGCTTCTCTTCTCCAGGCTGAACAACCCCAGCTCCCTCAGCCTGTCCTCACAGGAGAGGTGCTCCAGCCCTCTGATTGGCTTTGTGGCCTCCTCTGGACTCCCTCCAGCAGCTCCATGTCTTTCCTGTACTGGGGGCCCCAGAGCTGGACACAGTACTCCAGATGGGGTCTCACGAGGGCAGAGCAGGGGGGCAGAATCCCCTCCCTCGCCCTGCTGGACACCCTGGTTTTGATGGAGCCCAGGACATGGTTTGTTCATATCTTAAAGCCTTGAAAAGTGGTAAAACTGCAGATGGATGGGGGTGGAGGTTACCTGCCTGCTTTACAAGAGGAAAAAGCCTGTGAGATCTTAGAAGAAAATCGCTCCAATTTATTTTCAAGACCGCTTTCACTGCATTTTGATTTTATGTTAGGGAAATGAAATGCAAAAATTTGGGGACAGTGTAATACTTGCCTGCACTTTATAGAGAAGTCATCAGAGGATAATATTCTTGTTCATATTGTTTTCATCACTCTTGATTGCTTCATTTAATACTACGTCTTTTCCAGTGCCTGTGTTGCTGCAGTGTCCCCCACTAATAACATTAGCATGTTGCAGTCACTGCTCCTTCTAAGACTAGTATTAATTGAAGCAATTTATTCTACCAAAGCTGAAGATGGCCTATTTATACTTTTATATAATGAATATTAACGAGTTACATTTATCTTGTTATGTCCTGTCAGTTCCTTTTTCTGCTTCATGCAGATTTGCTTCCCTGTACACTCTTTGCTCAGGCTCAGTGCAGTAGAACATAGGTGTCTGTGTTACCTAAGAGATGAGAGATGTTCAACAGTTATAACAATATGGAAAGAGAAGCAATCCTGAATTGATATCACTGTTCCTTCATTGACTTGCTGGTGAAATAACATCTCATTCTGCCAATTAATGGAGCAATATCTTATTTCAGCAAAAAGGCAATATTCATCATTTATGTCCTTCAACATAACATTAAATGTGATGTATATACAGTATAAAATCTAAAGTACATGGTGCTGATCCATTCCCAGGGGGCATGAGAAGTCTTATACTATGTCAATAAAAACTGTAGGGTTACAGAATTCAATGCTGCATGAAGCTCCTCAGCCACAGTACTACAGAAAGCTACTGTATACACAAATGCATGTACAAGAATATCTTAGTTTCCTTAATGTCAGTAGTGCAAGTCATAATGTGTCTAATCTTCGTTTATGTCATAGAGCCCTACTATACGTAAAATAGCTGGCTTTTAATAATATGGCCATTACACTTAACTGAACTGAGCTTTGGCTAATGACAAACATAAAGGAAACCACTTCCTCTCACATCAAAATATTTGATATTCTCTGTAATGAAGAACCATAAGAACAGTGGAGCAAGATACTGCTGAGTTATGCTAGGTAAGGTCAAAACTGTTGATTGCAGTGAACAGCAGAATTTGTAGAGCTAGCTGAATAAATACTTTTATACAGGCTTCTAGAGAATGAAGAACATTAATACTGAAATACCTCTACTAAATCCTCTCTTTGTAGTCCTCTGCCTTCCTAAACCACCCCTCAGTTCTGGGTTAGGTGTTGCAGTTTTTCTTCTCTAGGTTTTCCCTATCTATTATGTAGAAATTATTGTAAGTGATGTGGGGGGAGAGAGAGAGACACTTTATGTCCTAGACTGTAATTACTCTCTGGATGATAGTGGTTTAATACTGTAATTGACCTTACATGGCAAAAACCTGTTTCTGATACTAATTTGCATTTTGTTTTAATGTAATTTTTACCACTTTTCATTGGGTTTGAGCCGTTTGAATTATTCTGAAATTTTTCTTCCAATTTGTATAAATTTTCTGCTTGTTATTATGCAACTTCTTGCTAAGGTATATTTTGTTCACACAACTGGAAATTTCTGTTTTCTTAAGCTTAAATAAGTATTTCACAGAACTGAGTCACTATCACATGGATAGTCAATGCTACTCTTCTCTCTTAATTAGAGAGCTGGTTCTCTTACACGGTTTGACGGACATTATGCTACTTCAAGGGCAGCTTCATGTGGCATCTTAATCCTAAACATTTGTGCTTTATCTCGGTGTGTTTCTCAAAAGAGCAGTGGTGTATATCTGTTTCCTTAGGTATGTCGGTTCAGGTCAGTTGCTTGTTCCTACTCAAATCCCTTCTTCAGTGTTCTTGAACTTACTTTATTTTCTATTCTAGGTCCATGCTCAATTAACTTTTATATAAGTGTAACTCTCAGGATTGCATTATGTATGTTTGCTGAGTTAAAGCATAATTGTAAGTGATTGTAGGCTGGAACCTTAAACTTCTCCTCTACACTTTCTACGTAGTTTCTCCCTGGCTGAGTTCTAGGAATGGCTTCATTTCAGCAGTGGGAAATGGATTTTTCTATCGGAGATGAAAATATTTGAGATTTTCAAATATTCAGGAATTATGCCTTTCATCATAAAGACTAAACTAATACCTTGAAACTTTGTGAACGGCAGTATGGTGCTCTACTAGTCTTGAAAATGGTGATTAATCCACTCACTTGAGATGTGGGAAACTGATGAGATTACACACTAAACCTTGCACTCTGAGACTTGAGTGAAGTTGTTCCACATTTGAGAAGAGAATTCTAACCACCTTTGGCTGGGAGCCAGTATAATGTGAAACACTGGTTCAGTTCTGGTATCTATGGTGAATTCAGGAACCACTGGGCTGTCAGGCTGTTCTTTGATTTCCTTCATATATGCACTTACTCACATCCTGGATGTGACAATTTTATTTTTTTTTTTGTTTAGAAATATCCAGACAAGCTCTGACCTTTAATCTGTTTCTCATTTCACAGTCTGCATTGAGAATGAATAAACGTTTCTAGGAAATGGTTTGTATTTCATGTGAAAGGGTTGCTGTCAGCAGTAGTAGTTCTGTTATCTTAGGTCTAGTTTTATTTCTAATTTTCCTGTTTCTTAGTCATTATTATATTAGATATTCACAGTTGCGTCTTTTACTCTTCTTGCACAGACAGACTCCTACACCCCACTAGCAGTTGTCCTATTCTCCCTTGATTTTCTTCCACCGTGCCTAAATCTCCTTCAGACAGATGCTGAACACAGTATTAAGACTGTATGTTCTTCTCAGCTGTGTTGTGACGGCTGTGTAGCCTACGTCATGAGACCTGTGGAGTTGAAAGTCACACTGGTACTTTTGCAGCTGTAGGGTATTACAAGCTCATCACACATTCGCAGCTCACTTTTACCCTGCACAAATCTTTAGTTGCTTTGTTTACTCCTTCAAATGAAGTCTCTCTTTCTCGTTTTCTTTTTCATTAGTGTTTGCTTCTAGTTATGCAAGATGCACATTATTATTTCATGTCTGGGTTCTTACCATTCCTATTTATTTCTCTCACAGTTCTGGTCTGACGTATTTCCAGCACTTGCCAGTTTTGATATATCTGTGTATCTTAGATATTTTAATTTTAGTAATTTGTTATTTCCTGTTCCAAACCATTAAAAAAGCTATTAAGTAAATAAGATTTTAATATTAACTTGCTTTAAGCTACTTCAAAACTTGGCTCCTCATCTTGATACATCATTCTTTGTTGTTGCTTAGAAGCTAGTCTGTAAATCACATGATATTGTCCTTATTCAGGAAATTAATTATAATTGTCCTAGGTGAGATTTCACAAGACTCCGTATGAAACAAAACTAAAAATCAGGTACAAGTATATTGTAATCTTTTTTTCAGTAACCTTTTAATTCTGCAGTACTGTTGAAAAAGCTGTCAAGTTTATGCAGAATGGCTGGTTTGTTATAAGGACTTGTTGCCTAATGCTTGTCTTCCTGTAATTCTCTAGAGATGTTTTATTATCATTTATATAGCACCATAAATTTACAAAACACTAAAATTAGAATAAGCTGCATTTTTCTCCCTGAAGATCTCGCGTTCTTAAAGGCCCATTAAAGCTGCAACAGTCACATAAAAGTGCCTCACATTTCACATCAGTCCTTTTCTACTTCTCCATTTTTTTCTTACTTTGCATTGGCTAGTCATCACCTTTAAAGGGCTTAACAATAAAATTTTGAGCCACAAGACTGACAGTTTCTCTACCACCTAAGACTTGTTTTGCAGTCCTCTGCTTCATAGTTTTAGCATGTTTTTGAGTTCTCTGTGGCTATGGGTACATAGGTATTCCAAACCCACTGTGGATGTTTGGAAGCAAGCTACATCATTAATACAAACAAATGCAGAATATCAGAATAGAACAAACATCTGAACGTAGACCACTTGCAGGTATTTCACTGCAAACAAGGTCAAGTTATGCTGAACCACAAAATATAGCTTAAATCAGTTCAGACGGTGATCTTGTCAAGTATCTTGTCCCTAATAACGATAGTCAGCTTATGCTTCAGAGTAGAAATGTTAGAATGTTCCATATAATCATGTAGCTATTACAGAAATAAATTGTATCAGTGTTTGGAGTTGCTTGCAAATGTGAGAATTGATATCTTTATGTTTTCCTAATCCTGTTCTATGTAACTGTGAATTATACAAATACACAGTCCAGAATGTTTTTTGCATTTCTCTTACTTATGATCCCATGTTTCAAATGAAAATATTTTGGTACCTTCAAGACAACTCCAGTCATAAGAAGGGAAATGATGTTTCAGGGAATCATGTCAGTTCCTTAAGAATGACACATAATCTAATGTGTGAATCCTACTAATACCTTGCTGTGAATGATATTGAATGACAACAAAATCTAATCCCTAGGTTACTGATATACTGCAGTTAAAAAAGAATCCTGAGTATTTGCTTTACTTACTAGTTACATTGAGTTTGTTTTATTCCTTAGAACTACAACACAGGAGTGTCCAATTTGCTTCAGTTCTTTAACGGGCCACTGCCTCATTTCATATTTGTCTCCTGTAAATGTTCGTTTTCTTGTTTACATTTTGTTTGTTTGAGGGAATTTTGATTATCCAATTTGCTTAAAATCTGGTTTTATAATATTAAAAGTTTCAGTAAATGTTTAGCCATATTGCAAGACTGGCAAAGGGAGCCTGAGGCCCCAACATGGAAAATATACATATGTGCTACAAGGACATTGTATTTGATATACGCTATGTCAACTTCAAGTTTAAAAAGCAAGTTGTTATTGAAGTGAAATCAATTTCAGTTCAACTTTAATCTAAAAGCGTTATCAGATGATGAATGACATAGATTAGCATATTTAAATCCAGATTGTGGATGGCATAGATTAATATATTTAACTCTTTGCACAGAATAGCTTTCATATTCAGAGAAAACATTCTCTGGGTTCATATAGGTGTCCCGATCTCACAGCATGAGAACTGTCTGCCTCATACTCTCTTTTTCACTTCTTATCTGTTAGAAGTTATTCAGGTTTCAAGGCAGGGGTTCCCAAATTTAATTTGTTTGACTAGTGTAGCCTTAGCTCCAAAGGAATTACCAGGCAAAAGTTTTCAGGTTTTGGTGAGATAGAAGATCCATGCTCTTGATTGATAATAGCCCTTTCAAATATTACTATACATCAGCTGAAAATTATCTTGTGTTATTTCTTATGGAATTTCCATTTTGCCTGAAAAGTAGATCATGTTTTGGATGACATGATACTTAAAATGGTGTTAGACTGCAGTGACACGCATTATTTGGACAGGAACTACTGCATCATAAACTATAATAATGTAGATGATCTTATTCACTGTTGTGATATAAACCACTTTTTATGCTAATGCCCATTTTCAACTGTATTTACGAGTAGTTTGGGATTATTTTTATTACCATTTCTTTGGGCCTGAGACAGACATTTACCATAGTCCAGAGGTGTGAGCATTCACAGTAGACTTAGGAAAACTAAATTCAAGTTCCTGATTCAAGGAATAAGTAATTGTGTGGTAGACCAGCATGGACAGGCAGACCTTGCTGACAAACAGATGCGTAACAAATAACTGGGTTTATCATCAGTTTCATCTCCTAAAGGAAGTGACACGCAGGCTTTCAATCTAATTGATCAAGTTCACAGGAGGTAGTAAATCTTGCAAATTACTGCTTATTGCATGGAGCCTTGATTTATTGGTGCAGAAGGATTGTCTGCCTCATTGTGCTTATGAGGGTCTTCACACTTTTGTGAAGTTGTTTCTGATGTTCTCTGGTGTGAGTTTACCATGACATCTCAATATGATTTCCCCTGGGGAACTTAATCGCTCAAGTAAGTGTTGTGTAACCAGCAGCTGTATCATTAACAAAGTCATGAATCTCCTTTGTAGAATTTGGCTTCTTATTTATTGATGGAAACTCAGGAGCCCCAAAGTTATATTGACATCAAGTTTTCTTTGGAGATTTTGGCAGGTATCAGTACCTTTCAGGAAAAAAATGCTGAATACATGAGGCACACTTTGGATGACATCCTTTATCACTTGACATTCCCAAGTTGTCTAGCCATGTAACTGTTTTGCTTGTGTGTTGAGTATTTGTGTTTGGGGCTATACATTGCTTGGGGAGGTTGAGAACAATGTTAAAACTGTGATCTTCTCTATCTCCAAGCTTTTTTTTTTTTCAGTTCTGGCTGAAAATGCAGTAAATATTAATAAAGGTCAGAAATATGTCTTGAGTCAGATTTTAAAAAACAGGAAAAAAACCTTTTTTTTTCCGGATTTTTCCAGCAATATGGCTATTTCAGAGGGAGAATTTGGGAAGAAGGTTTAAGTTGAAAAGCTTTAATAAAGTTGCTGTTTCCAAAACTTGAACTCCCGTAACCCAGTAACTTGAGAATCAAGAAAACTTCACCCAGACTGCCATTAAGTTCCAGAGACCATTGATTTTTGAAATACATTCTACAAGTGCTGATTCTGCAAGCAGTTGTTATAATCAGATCTAAAAGCCCTTTATCTCCTATCACCTGATGGCTGTGCTATAACCTTTGGCTTGAGACTTCTGGTGGGAACACGGTAGATATTTCTGCAAAGAATGAAACTCTAACAGTCTTATCAAATAACAGCAGTACTCATTGTGTTTAACAGTGCTGGAAATTAGTTTCTCAGGCACTGATCTTGACAGGTCAGCTGTCACAAATTGGTAGACGTATCTGTAAATACATAAGTCCTATAAACAAAATCCTGTCTGCAAGAAGTGGAAGTTAAAATTGGCACACTTCTGAACAAATGAAATGTTCTGAAGCACAAGGACGCACAGGAAAAATCCCTCCTGGAAAAGGTTTTCCTCATGTTCCGTTTATCAACTTTATCTACATAGTTTGTGCATCCACAAAGAACACAATGGAGTTCTGTGCTGAAGTGAAATGTGCTCCTCCTCCATGCAACTGCCCCTACTGCCTAAAAGGGGAATCTTTGTCTACCTCATTCTGAATAAAAGGAATAAATCTATGGTGTTGCACTGGCATGTTTCCATCTTCTTTTAGGAATTCTTAGTGTTAATGCAGAATGAAAAATGTGGTGTATTTGAAAAAATCTGAAATCAGATAGAGTTCTTGAAGGGAAAAGGAGTGGGAGAAGGAATTCAAATGTCAGTTCACCAGTGGTGAAGTAATAAACGAATGTGTTACATTTCCCTTTTTTTAGTGAATATTTAATCATCATCTGTAGATGGTGGAAGCCATTTTGGCCAAAACCTTCCATGTATCTTTGTCATATACTTACTGCGTAGTAGAGCTGAAGAAGACTTAGATAGCAAACTTTCTTTAGAGATTTGAGAGACAATGTATATCACACACACCCCTATACTGGTCTTTGAAGTCTGATGAATCTTATTGATTTATGTCAGCTGACAAATGCATCAATTTTGTTTGACATTAACAAAAGCTGAGAAACATCTGGATGTATTTCAGAGCAAGCATCTACATTCATATTTCAAAGATACCATGGCTATAGTATCTACCTGTATGGCTGCACACCTTTATGCACAGAAGCTCATCTGTCGCTCTAAATTGGCATCATAGAGGGAGAGTTCTCAGTCTGAGATACTTAGCTTTCATGAGTGTCATTAGAAAGCTGACTATTATTCAGTCACTCCCTCTATCCTCCAGGTCAGCATGATAAAAGGAGGTGTAGCTTAATTCTTTAATCTCCTGTGTCTCAACTTTGAAGATTTAGTGACTGTAGAATAATTTTCATCAGTTGTGATAGTTATGATGGCTGAATATTCACTGAATGTCCTGTTCTTTTCTAGTGTCCTGTTTATTAGTTTAGTGCAACAAAACAAAAATAAAACTATACAGATCTCTCTCATCACATTTTATCTGTTGATTTTTGTGGCTTTAGGATAAAACTGAAGTCATAGAAATAAATCATGTAGGACATCTAGCCATAGGCATTTTCAGTGAAATAAGTTCTTTCCAAGAAGGTTTTGACTTGTTACATGAAAATTACCGTCTGGCAGGAAGAAGCCACATTTCACAGATCTTGGACTATGTTTAATTTCTACAGGGCATGCCTTCAGCTAACAACACTGTTTCCACATATGTGAGCATAGTATTGGTGTTTAAGAGTAGAGCTGGAAAAAACAAGGAGGAAACAGAATACTTGATACTGTTGATGACTCTTCTGAACAAAATGACACCATGGATTCTGTCTGAAGGCAAAAGGAGTGTCTGACTGCTGCTGAAGAGCATATTTAGTTTGAATAATCCAAAGGTCACTTAAAATTCACTTTTCTGTTGAAACTATTCTATTGAATTTTATTGGATTTCTCTTCACAAAATGCAGTAAAATTTATTTTTTAAAGCAATACATTTAATTGAAAAAATAAAATATTTTGATGTAATATTCCAGGGAGATATCCTAAAAAAAAAAATAAATGCATCCAGGTACATCTAACAGATGCATGAAGTCCTGGTAGATATGAGATATTTGATATTCAGGAGCCTGGGAACTTGAAAAGTTGTCATTGTTTTACTGATGAGGTAGAAGTAGGGCAACAAGAGAGAAAATAGGACTTAAGATGGGATCTGAAGAAAGTCCAAGAGAAGAGAGGAGGCAGTTTGACACCATAGAATCTGTGTCAAGAATTTATGACCATCAGTGAACATGAATGTTATGCAGCAGGAAAAAAGGTCAATCTTTGATAAACAGTAGGGGATGATTTGAAAAGTAGGAGGGGATCTGAGCAGAGAGGGAAATGTAGGATAGTGAGACCACAAGTAATCCTGAGGACTGTTAGGCAATATTAGAATAGAATAGAATAGAATAGAATCATTAAGGTTGGAAGTGACCTCAAGGATCATCTAGTCCAACCATCCCCCCACCACCTATTACCCACTAGACCACGTCCCTAAGTACCATATCTAACCTTTCCTTAAACACCCTCAGGGATGGTGACTCCACCACCTCCCTGGGCAACCCGTTCCAATGCCTGATCACCCTTTCAGAGAAGAATTTTCTCCTCATCTCCAACCTGAACCTTCCCTGGCGCAACTTGCAGCCATTTCCCCTTGTCCTGTCACTAGTTATCTGCGAGAAGAGGCCAACCCCCAGCTCACCACAACTCCCTTTCAGGTAGTTGTAGAGGGCAATAAGGTCTGCCCTGAGCCTCCTCTTCTCCAGACTAAACAAGCCCAGTTCCTTCAGCCGCTCCTCATAAGACCTGTGCTCCAGCCCCTTCACCAGTTTCGTTGCCCTTCTCTGGACACGCTCCAGGGCTTCGATATCTTTCTTGTGGTGAGGGGCCCAAAACTGGACACAGTACTCGAGGTGCGGCCTCACCAGGGCTGAGTACAGGGGGACAATCACCTCCCTGTTCCTGCTGGCCACACTATTCCTGATACAGGCCAGGATGCCGTTGGCCTTCTTGGCCACCTGGGCACACTGCCGGCTCATGTCCAGGCGAGCATCAATCAGCACCCCCAGGTCCTTTTCCTCTACACAGCTTTCCAGCCACCCCGCCCCCAGTCTGTAGCGCTGCCTGGGGTTGTTGTGGCCAAAGTGCAGGACCCGGCACTTTGCCACATTAAATATAAACCTACTGGAGTGATCTAAGTGAAATAATATGACCAATACTACAGAAAATAGAGCAGTTATGTTATGGGCATTGATGAAAACACATTCAGGTAAGGTATTTGTTTTTCTGTCCTCTGAATCTTACTAATTTGGATTTTGTGTTAAAAAACCCACATACTTTTCTTATCCCCTCTGTATCAGTTCTGGATTCAGTCAGGCTAATGTTAAATGTTTATGTAAATACTGAAAGATTTCTGCTTAACAGTCTTTCAGACCCAATGTACTTTCTGTTCTAGCTGGCAACGTGGGACTCTGAGAAAGGACTGAACGGCAGTCTACAAGAACGACGTCTGGGCAATGATTTACAAGGACTGACACTCAAAGTGGTGACTGTCTTGGTATGATCTTGTTTGAGTTCAGGAAACAAACGCTCAAAATAAACAGAATCTGACTATTTTGTGCACTTCCCTCAGTATTTTTATGTATTGTTTTTAGTTCTATATTTTTGGATGATCAGTTGCATAAGCAAGGAAGATAGATGATAGCCTTTTATTCTTTTATGTGAAGCTGTGCACTGTCAGAGATACAGAGCATTTGTTTGTTTGCTTAAGCTGTTTTTCTGCATTGTAATTCCTACTGGGCGTGGAACCAGCCCAGGGCCTGAGTGCACAGGGGTGTGTTCCAGATACTGTACTCTAACTCGGAATGCAGCTTCCAACGTTTCATGGATTTTAAGATCAGATGGGCCAATTATGATAATCTAATCTTGACTATTGTACACTGCAGGCTGTAAAATTTAATCAAGTGTTTCCTCCATCAAGCTCATAAATTCCTACTTAAATAAACTATATATTTTAGAAAGGCATAGTCTTTCCAAAAAATCAATATGTTTTTGGTTCTACTACGTGTTAGTACCCGGAGAGTTAGCAGAGCTCCTTTCAGCTAAGTGTTAAATGAAGGGTAAATTAGGACTTGGACACATTCCTACCTAAAATATTGTAGTTTGCAGCTTGCAGAATGTGGTATCTTTCAGTGATTTTTGTTTCCTTTTCTGAATCATGGTACAAATAAGAAGTACTGCTTAAGATCATTAAGGTGTTCCCTCCAGCCCCCAGTTTCTTTCTTCTCTTTGTAGCTTATGTGGGAGGTGAGCAGATCCCTTGCACAAGAATGTCAGTATCAAGTTGCAAAGGTGGCCAACTGCAATGGCTGTGCCGCCGACATTCCTCCGCAGGAGAGCCCATGCCTGACAGAAAACATACCATAAAATGCTGTATTTCCTTGGTCCCAAAAAGCACAGTTTAATATAAAGAAATCCAAGAAGCAGTAACCATGAAGTTTACTTTTAAATATTCACAAAATGCAGTATTTTTAGCTCTTGATTCAATACGTCTCCTGGATATAAGATTAATCATTGTCTGTAAAAGAGGGCTTTCTAAATCTGTTATGCTCTAGGATACAGGAACAGTAGTAATGTTCCTATCTAGGACTCACGTGCTTAACTTGGTATCTAAGGTAGATATCTGTGCCCTCTAGAGTCAGTGAGAAGTGGCAGGTACTTCAGAGAGCAATTCATCCTGTGGACACTGGGAAACTGCTGGCAGGGTTGAATTTTCCTCTGGAGTCTCTGCCTCTTCTCAAGAACTGTGGAAAACCCAAGGCCATGGATAGGGCTTAGGCTCTGTAGAATAGAATAGAATAGAATAGAATCATTAAGGTTGGAAGTGACCTCAAGGATCATCTAGTCCAACCATCCCCCCACCACCTATTACCCACTAAACCACGTCCCTAAGTACCATATCTAACCTTTCCTTAAACACCCTCAGGGATGGTGACTCCACCACCTCCCTGGGCAACCCGTTCCAATGCCCGACCACCCTTTCTGAGAAGAACCTTCTCCTCATCTCCAACCTGAACCTTCCCTGGCGCAACTTGCAGCCATTTCCCCTTGTCCTGTCACTAGTTATCTGCGAGAAGAGGCCGACCCCCAGCTCACCACAACTCCCTTTCAGGTAGTTGTAGAGGGCAATAAGGTCTGCCCTGAGCCTCCTCTTCTCCAGACTAAACAAGCCCAGTTCCTTCAGCCGCTCCTCATAAGACCTGTGCTCCAGCCCCTTCACCAGTTTCATTGCCCTTCTCTGGACACGCTCCAGGGCTTCGATATCTTTCTTGTGGTGAGGGGCCCAAAACTGGACACAGTAGTGCTGGTGTCTGGTTGCGATGCCTCATAGTATCCTGGAGGACCTACACATGTTGGCTCAGAAGGTTATGAGTGTCTCAAAATCTGTGTCAAAATGTCCAGAATTAACTCAGGAAACATCTTTTTGCTAAGAGAAGCAAACTAACAAACTTGTTTCAAGTATCAGTTACGATACTGTTTTGTTCTCAGGAAGAGCCTTTTGTGATGGTGGCGGAGAACATACTTGGGCAACCAAAGCGATATAAAGGATTTTCTATTGATGTCCTCGATGCTCTTGCCAAGAATCTGGGCTTCAAATATGAGATATATCAAGCTCCTGATGGCAAATATGGACAGCAGCTCCAAAACAGCTCCTGGAATGGCATGATCGGAGAGCTCATTAACAAGGTACACAGAGAAGAAGGTGTATTTGGAAAAAAAGAATAAAAAAAAAAAGGGGAGGTGGGGGCAGAGAAAGACTCTTCTGAGTAGGGTGGCAAAGCTCGTGAAGGGATTGTTTAAATTCTCCCCTTCCTCCATTCCAAATTACAAGAGAATGGATTAGGATGAAAACAGTAGTGCAGAATACTTCTGAGCTATGGGTAGTTTGAGCGTGGTGTAAACTGTGCAATTTAAGACCCTGTATACAGGATAGGAACTACAGAGTATGTTGTTCTGTTTATTACCAACTGTTCTCAACAGAAATTATATCAGTGTAAATCTGTATTTCTATAGTTGTAAGAATAAGAAAAGAGGACACATGTGTGTGTGAATGAATGACTACAGAAAATAGAGAAAAATAATATATTCTTCGTAAAATATTAATTCCTGTTATTTTAATTTTTGTCATTATGTCTTTGCTACTTGTTTGTAGATACGACCTTATTTGGGTCACTTTGTGGCAATGCGTTTGATAATGATCAACTGTTTGACTCCAAAACCAGAAAAGTGTCCCTCAAGATTATTTGTTCAGTTAAAACAGAGAGGACCAAATTTCTTAATTACAGACTTGCAAATCAGGAGTAAGTTAATTGAACTTCATTGAAGTAAATGGGGAAAGTCCATAGCGTAGAATCTCCCAGAGAACGAAATTAGACTGTATTTTCTTCATGTTCTCACTATCTGCCATGGGACAAATGTTAATCAAGAATGAGAATCAAACGAATTAATATTCCATGCTGCTGCCCTTTGTAGAAAAGGTTACTCTTCTGTAGTGGAGTTATTACTGAAAGTGAAAGTTTTCTCATTATCTAGTAGGTAGGTGGCTCAGTACCTGGTAAGTAGATGTTTAGGAGGAAATAGAAGCAATTGAAGCAATAGCAAATGTGTGTAGGATAACGTGATATTCTTGGCTGGTGCTAGGAAATAAAAAGAATTTAAAAATTATTTTGTATTGACATAAGCTGCTTGAATTTCATTGATTTGAAAATGTGGTAAGAAATCCTACTAAATTTCTTTGGAAATTGCTTTCTTTGAAGCAACAAAATATCTGCTATGATACTTTTAATGGTATTTCTGCAGTCAGCTTTTCACCTGACTCTAAAGGATTTCAAAGCAGACCTTCCTCATGTAACATTTGCTTTACTTTCTCAACAAAGCAGAAAAAAGGAAACAAAGACTGCATTCTATTTTTTTAAGAGAACTATTTCTATTAAGTTGGGAAAATATTCAAAATCTAATTGCAGCTCTTCAAAAGTTTTGGAAGTCTTATTTATTGACTGCTGTTCTATCTTTCATTGAGTTTGCGTACTCTTTAAGGACCCTCTACATGTAAAACCTACTTGTCTTCAATGTTGAGGTTAAATCAATTTTAGGAGCTGAGTTGCCTTTAGTGCGTTCTTTCAGTTACTAGTTTTTGCTGTCACTTTATTAATTGTAAAAAACAAAGTCTTCCTCCTAAGTTGTCATATGCAATTCCTTTATGAATACGGGAAGTTGGCAGCTCTGCAGGGAGAAAAACAAATATTAGGTCTTTGTAACTTGCTATCTAGTACACAAGCTAAGTAAACGATGTTTCTTATTGCTTGCAGTGCACTAGGTTAATATGGTTTGGAGTTTTAGGCATCCTTTGGAAAACAAGTGAGAGATGATAGATGTTAAGTAAATTGCACTCATTTCAAAGAGGAGTTCAGGTGATGCTTTTTGGTTTAGAGTACTATGACAGGTTGTGTTTAACTATTCTACTTTAGACCAGTGCAATTAATTAATCTTCAAATGATGAAAATTATTCTAGTTTTATTTTTAGACAATTTATTTTAATTTGTCTAAAGGTGTTAAATTATAGAAAGAAATGCATAGAGTCACTTAATTCTTAAAAAGTTTCTTCTTAAGGCTCACGTTGGCAGAATTCATGGTGAAAGGAAGAGATCTGATCTGTTGCGTTTGTCTCGCAGAGAGCAGACCTAGCGATCTCAGCCATCACTATAACACCAGAACGAGAGAGCGTTGTGGACTTCAGCAAGCGGTACATGGACTATTCAGTGGGGATCTTAATCAAAAAGCCTGAAGAGAAAATCAACATCTTCTCTCTCTTTGCTCCTTTCGACTTTGCGGTGTGGGCTTGCATTGCTGCAGCCATCCCTATAGTTGGTGTCCTGATATTTGTCTTGAACCGCATCCAGGCAGTCAGGGCACAGAACACTTCCCAACCGAGCCCTTCTGCTTCCTCCACCCTCCACAGTGCCATCTGGGTCGTGTATGGCGCCTTTGTTCAGCAAGGTACTCACTCTCTTATAAACATCACTGACGGATGCTCAGAAATATTCTTCCGTGGGTAAAGCAGGTCAGGACACTTTAGTCTTGGCCAGAATGGTCTAGAGATGAAAGAGAATGCTCGTAGGGGGAGGTAATATATTTTATTAGCCCAGCTGATGAAAAGTGGGAGGAGGTAGGTCAGTTGGTGGGGGGGTGGAGGGTGTTCTGCTTTTCTGCCTCTTGGTAAATCCAGAAAAAACACTCCCTGCAGGCTTTCCCACTTTGGGAAAACTGTCGCACCACAAATAAACTGCAGAGCTGCCTGGTGCGGAATTACACTTCTTCAGCTCTGAAACTAGCACCTTTTCCAATTGTTCAAATTTAATTTTAGAAACTTAAATGTTTTTGAACTAATGTGAGACAGTTTTTCTTTCAGTTCTTTGAACGGAATAGGAAAATGATTGTTAGTCATGTACCTAACTTTACACTCAGCAATCTTTAGGCATAGGACTAACCCTACTGAATTCAGTAGGATTGCCATCACTAACAAAGTTACTTTTGTAAATAATTGTTTGCAAAATCTGTCCCCACAGTTTTCGTCCCATACCTGTAACGTTAGTACTATTCCTGGAAGGCAGGTTTTCTTGAACGCTAACATACGGATATGTTAACTTTTTTCTACATCTTTTTCATTGTGGTTGCAAGCTTATAAAGGTTCAGCTGGAAAAATCCTTACTGTTGCTATGAAACTTGGTCCCTCATCTCATTAAGGTGGCATCCTTGATGAGTTTAAGTACAGTAAGGTATAATCAGCACAAACATACACTGAAGTGACTAGCACTAGCTGTGTGGTAAGGTTTGGTCTCCAACAATGTTCCAGCATTGAAACGTTCTAGAAAGAAATCCTCACATTGTTTGAAATGTTGTAAAGTGTAACAAGTGATGACATTAATGCTTCAGTCTTTGCAGATTTAAATATAACACGGCGCACAAACCATTGGACAGTTTTGTGGTTTTTTTCCAAATCTAAAACGGTCATTGAGAACGGAATATTATTGTATTTTGAACACTGATGATTTAATTCCTGTATATTAGTTGTGCTTTCTTTATTTAGAATATTTTTCATGTTCTGTAGATTTAATCCTCAACAATTTCCAAGGGAAATATTTTGAAAGATGATTTTCTAGAACAGTATCCAGGGCAAGAATTTGGAGAAAATGTTTGTAAATTATCAGTCTTAGCGGATGCTATGCTTTTCTGACAGTGAAAGGGTTGTCTGATGGGGAAAGCAGAAATGCAGAGGGGTAGCTCCCACAAAGTTTAACATAACAGAGCACACAGGGGGTGATTGTAAATGAAAGCTGCTGAGAGACCCTCATTTTCACTGTTTATTTGTAGGGGGTGAATCTACTGTCAATTCTGTGGCTATGCGCATTGTAATGGGAAGCTGGTGGCTCTTCACCCTTATCGTGTGCTCTTCCTACACAGCAAACTTAGCAGCATTTCTCACAGTATCAAGGATGGATAATCCCATAAGGTAAGAGACTCTTAACATGAAGCCGGAAACCTGGATTTCACAGAAAGGTATTATCCATTTGAGCACTCATTCTTGCAAGAAGGAGATAACTCTAATAAAATACTCTGCTTATTTGCAGTGGCTGCTTTTTGCTTCTCAGTCTCCCTTCTCCTTCACTCCTGCAACTCCCAAACAGTTTTGACAGGTGCATGGAGGGGACAATGGCACTTTAATTGTGTCTTTTTCCAGAAGAGTTGTCTTTCGTGTTTATATGTATTTTGCTTAACTAGAGCTCTCACTGCTTCAGCTATCTTTCCTTCCTTGTTGAACATCAGATGGAACTGCAGCCTCTGGGGAACTATATAAAATTGCACTTCTCACCTTCAATGTGCAATTTTTATGTTCTAAATATTTTTATATACACTGTTGTTTATATTATTTGCATCTAAGGTAATATAGGTGGTCTTTTAAAATTTAAATGGCCAAAATATAAATAGCCAGATTCAGTGGCATTATTTAAAGAAATAGCTTCTTCTCAAGGAGGAAAAGATAACTAGACCTGACTCCAGGATAACAGATGCAATATAGCAGTTGTTTTATTAAATTTATATATAATTCTCTACAACTGTGTTGGCAATATTGTGATGATAAATTACAGCTTCTGCAAGAAACCCAATTTATCTTGCACTTTTGACTTTCTTCCCCTGCCGTTTGCCTACTAATCCATACCCACTGAGAATATTTCAATACACCAGACATCTGAGCAGCTCCAGAGAGCTGCTGGTTGTTTGGTGGCAATATGCATGTGTGTATAATTTGTTTTTCTTCAGAAAATGTAATGTCTAAAGAATATTTTCATTTTTTCTCTCTAAACGTGGACAAAATTTCCAACTTCAGAATGTTCTGGAGTACTGGAAGGGCCATTGATCTTCTGCAGGCAGTGTTGACAGGTTTAGAGACTGGTATCTCATGTTTGGTCTGATGGTGATCGCGCAGACATGTGACCAGGGAATGGGCGGTGTGACACAGGCTCTCCTCCTAGAAAGTGCTGAGTCAAGGATTTTAGGTGCTCAAGAGTGACACAGTTACTCTGTTGGTCTCACTTGGGGTTGCACTGGGAAAACTGGGACTGTAATCTTTGTGCACAGTTCCTGAAACCAGAGGCATTGGCACTTAGGTGAGGCTGGCACTCCAAAAACCTGCTTTTGCCTTCTCCGTGGTATCTGCACAGAAAGTCATCAATAAGACCATTTCTCAGAAATGTGAGTTTAACAATATTTCCAAATTTTAACTTGCCCTTATGTGTCTGCAGGTAATGTAATACTTTGTATGGACATAGTGTAGTAATGCTAATAATAAAACCAGCCCAAAACCATAAGAAGTTTTGGGTTCAAATAAATTTTTGTTAGTTTGGCCAAAATAAGTAGGTTCCAACAGTAATAGAAATAAGAACCGCAAGTAATTTCTGGAAATAACATGAAAAAGTAAGCAGAATAAAGCTACCAGAGAGTATCTATGAGACCTGGCTGAAATGGGAATAAAGTTAACATCAATGAATAAATTCCTTTTGAAACCCAAGACAAAAATAGTTATCTGGAAAGCCTGAATAACAACCTTATCAAAAATTTCTGAAAGTTCTAGTTCCTTCACGGCAGAAGAAATTTTCTGTTTGGCCTACTGAGGACCTCCCAAAACTCAGCAAAGTTCAGAGAAGGACAAAAGTTGGGATGAAATTCAATGAGGAATCTGGAAAAAAATGACAGAGGTTTAAGAGCCGAACTATGAATTATTAGAGGAGGCCTTTGAAGCTGAGCTGTTACAACATTTACAAGGGGTTTTTAATTCTCTTTATTACTGAAATGAAAGGACATTGCTAAGAATCTTCAGGAAGGGGGAGAAGATTTTTTGGGTAAAGAATCTGCTTGTCATTTTTTCAGAATTTTAGAGTCCAGATGCCCTTCTGCTGTTCGAGATGGCAGCTGAAGAATTATAATTAAATGCCTTTCTATACCTAATGGTGGCTGCCACTTTCCAGGTTCACAGTATCCCAACCCCTTGTACAAGGTGAGGACACAGAAGGAAGAAAGCACTCTACTGTGATCTGCAAACACCAGCAAAGTAATTAGGTGCCAAACCCAAAATGTCTAAAATATTTTAAGTTGCCTTAAAATTCACTGTCTGTGTTCCAGCTACTTGGCTATAAGGGCAGGGATCTCTATTAAGTGTGGATATAATGTGGATTATTCATATTACCTGGGGTCTTTCAAGTGGTCCCAGATTCTTCAGCTTAGGCACCCCAATCATTCCCCAAATAATCTGAAATGGTAGATGTTGGAAAACTCTTTGATTTGATCATTGGTTGGCATAACGGAGCCAGTTAAGGGACTTGCTTGTCTTGGCTTGTCTATGGCTACTTCACAAATTTTGGAGATCTCCCTGAGATCCTGCTACTCTGAGAGAGACAGAGAGAGAAAGAGACAGAGAGATCTGGACTAAATCCTCTCCTTGAAAACTGTTAGTGCCTTAAGAGAGAGGGGATGGGGTAAAGAAATAGGTTCTCTGAAAACCCTGTTGAGCCTTCATCCATTTCTAAGCTATGATGAAGATATTTTCATGTCCCCACTCTGTAGGAGAAACATATTATAAAATGTTGTGTCAGAGTTAGAACAAATATTTTTCCTGAGAAAGTAAATTCCTGCCTTCCATGAATGCATCATGGCCTGGGGTGTCAGCTCCCAAAACTACTTAGCTTCAGCATTGTATGATATGGAGTGACTATTTTTGCCTTTCTAAATTTGCCACTCAGCTTGCCCGCATTATATCTTCCACGGACCCAGAAAGGAATACTTATTGAAATCCATTTTTTACCACCCAAAGAGTCATAATGAGTTATAGCTGAAAATTTGTTCACCAGCTGAGAACTATCAAATCCATCTGTGCATACTTCCATTGTTAAGAAACCAGCCCCCCCCCCCCTTCTCTCAGCAAATGTGTGCTGTTATCTCTCCCTCCATAGGAAAGTGTTCTGGTACTGCTGCTGCTAAATTGCCAGCAGGAGAGAAAATAGTGCTGTGGTGCTAAGATTTTCATTACAAGACTGATTTTCTTCTCAAGCCATCTCCAAAATGTCTAATAAAAGTTGTTTCAGCATCAAATTTGGCATGTGTGGTCTGTAACTAGCAGAATAGGAGAATGTTTGATTGAATAACTAGGTGTCAATCAACCCAGTGATCCTTACCTCCACAATTTCTCTGCAAAACAAGTGTGTCATAGAAATCATAAATTATATTTATTAGAAGGGGCTTAGCGAGACATTCACTGAAGCAAAGTTGAATGGTTGGAAGGCAGATTTTTAGAATTAGCATGTCAGATGAAAGTCCGCTGATGAGGGAATAATTTTTTAAATTTTTTTTTTAAATCTAGTACTGACAAATCTCACAAGACTTTTCCACCCTGTCATGAGTTTCAGGGACTACCTGTGGCTCACAGAAACGTGAAAAACCCAGAGCAGGAGGCACGACAGAAAGCAGCTTTGATATGCTGCCTGTCTATTTGTATTTCCTGACAGAGACCTGCTAAATCCCAAATGGGTTCCCAAGTGCTGTGCTGTCCAGGTGCCTAGATTCCATGTAAGAAACATGCCTATCTTGGACAGAACAAAAATCTTCTTCTTGGGTTTCCCCAAACCCACAAGGGCTTCATCACAAACATGATAACAGGGAGAGGCACTGGCTTTCTGGTTGGGCACGGCTGCGCCTGCTGCCTTGCTCCTTGTGTGTCCCGTGTGCCCATCACTTGTCCTGCTGTGACAGGGTGGTGGGGAGGTTCAGAACGTGGAGTTTGAGACACACCTCAAAACTTCTGGCCCTTCAGGACTGAAGATAGCAGAAAATAGTATGAACCTTCCCCAGCTGTCCTCTATTTTCCAGCTGCTAGTGGTTGGTACTTCTGCACCCCTTTGCTCTTTTAACAGTGCTGCTCTGAGCCCTCTGTCCCAATTACCTCTTGTGCTTTTCTCATCTTCTCTCTGCCCCAACCTCACAAGGGAACAAAGGCAATGTAATGGTTCCCTCAGGATTCCTGTCTTCGTGGAGATTCACAGGCAGGGCAGGGACCCATCAAGATTTCCCAACCCCACATGGGCAGAGGAATGAGATGTTACCTGCCTCCAAAAGAGAAGGCATTTTTTGTGGATGTGCTGGTGGCAACCACTTTGGAGCTCAGGCCTGGAGGCTGTGATCCATGTTCTATCTTTGTAAATGAGCAAATCTTAATTTTTATTTTTAAATAGAAATCTAGGTAATGTTTAGAACCCATGCTAATCCTTGACAAACTTGTTTAAACCCAAATGATTTGCATTTATTATTTTAATATTTGCCTTCAGAACTGCATGCAGCTGAGAAGTCTTCTAATGGGTCAGTCTGCCTAGTAAGAGCTGAATTATTACATGAAAATTTGTTCTTTCTTTTGTCTTATTACATTTTCAAACAACCCTTGGATCTGCTGTCTGACCTTCCATTTGTAATTATGAGTTTAATTAACAATGACTTAACTTCCAGGTTTATTTCTTGTTAACAAGCAGACTACATGCAGTTCAGTAGCTGCAGAGATATTCTGAAGCTCAGGTTTAGGAGAGCTTGTCTGACAAGAGGTGAGGAATCACGCAGGAAAAACAGGACATAAAAAAGTAGGCCATGTGCAAATTCAAGAGAGTTTAAATTTAAGACTTTATCAAATTAATCCTCAACATTTACACATACTATGGATGTTTTGAAAGGCACCTGTATATATGCATTCACGGACTGCATGCGAATGTTATATCTCCTTTTAGGTCCACAGCTGTTGTTTCATGATTTGGGATTTCCTTATTTGCGTTTTAATCCCGAAATTTCGTGTGTGTTGATGACAGCTAAAGATTTACTGCAGCTTAGTTTGGGTGATAGTCTGGCACTTGCAAGACTTGGGTGCAAATTCCTTTTGTACCACAAGCTTTGTTTGATCTTGGCAAGCTTAGCCTCCTCTCTTTCTCTCAGTTCTCTTTCTGTACAAGAGAGTAACAGTTTTTTTGTATTTTATATGACACATTGTCAGTTTAGTTTCTTTAAAGATGATAGCTGGAAAAGACCATATTATAATAGCTCTGCAGGTATCAAAAAAGAGAGATTTTTTCTGGGTTGCATACAAAACAGAAACAATCGCAAAATATTTTAAATGAAAATGCAAAAAGTATTCTGAAGATGCCAGCTAGAGGGAAATGAACAAAGGTTTCATCAGCTGTACTTAAGTGAATTTGATAGGGTTGGTAGCAGGAACGTCACATGAATCCCTCTGTATTTGCAGTGATTTTTACCTTGAAATTCCTTGTGTTTGAAAACAGCCTTTCTCTTGTTAATATCATACATGGTTTTCTAAATATTTCATTGGATTTTCTTTCGTTAAGTTTAATTTTGTTATGTTCAATTTGTACTGTTTTGCAGTGTCTGTGCAGCACCTCAGGCATGTTGGCAGGAGGCATGTATGAATGAGCACGATAAAAAATAATTATCATGATTATTATTTAAGGCCTGTGAGCAAAAGCTTCAATCATTAAATAACTAGATTAAGTTCATCTATAAAAACGAGGGCTAGAAAAGAGTGTAAGAAAAATGCATGTGAATGGGCAAGGACAAAAACTCAGAACTTTTTTTTGTTTTCCAGAACATTCCCTGTTTAGACCACGTGGAAGAAATGTCACGGGAAATGCTCTGCAAGCTGTGCAGCAGGGCACCAGCGCTCAAGGGCAGAGCTTGCCAGAGCTTTGCCTTCAGGCACTGTTCAGGCCAAGGCACTGTGTTGTTGCCAGTGCCAGAACTCCCTTTGTCTACCTTTTCATTTCACTTTGACTGGCGGTGTTGCCCAGTGGGTGCTTCTGGGAAACCCAGGGCTTCACAGAGTCTGGAGCCTTTTAAAAAGCTTTCTGAATGTTGGCATATGCCGTTCAACTGCTGCTTAAAATGGATCCTAATTACTCCTGTAATTGAGCAAGCAGGCAAGCATATAAGTGCAAATATTTCCCAAGGACGATTTTCTGGGAAAAATGAGAATGCATAGCTGAAAATCAAGCTTGCATTCCATCTCTTCACTTCCAATTATAAAAGTGTGGCATATATTGGAGATCAATGGAAAACCAAGAGATTTGTGATTCCACACCCTCTTCAACTCTACTTTTATGACACCTATATTATAGAATCTCTTCATTTGTTCTTGTTACTGGGAAGTTCTGTGACTGAAGTGAGTTGAGGCATTAACATTCGGAAACATGTACAGTTTAGGGAAAAAAATTATTTGGGTATGACGTTAGCAAAATCTACCATCTGTGCAGGTAATAAAATGATTTATTTTTTTTTCTTTTGCTTTGGGGGGTGAAAATCTAGCAAGAGCAGCAACCCTTATGACAACCCATCAAATGCACAAGTATTGGCTCAAATCTGAGATTTGATGAACAGTCTCGTCTTCTCAGCTCAGTCTGAGTCACCTTTGAAGCCAAATTTTCTCATGTTAATATAGGTTATTCACTGTCCATAGATTAAAGCAGCTGTATGCTTTCTGCATACATTAAATCTCACTGGCCGCTGACTTCAACCTTCTCTATTGTTGTCTGTGGTTTCTGCTTATTTTGTTGAGTTTTATTTTCTATTTGACTCTTAAGGGGTAAACGACAGAAAATGCAGTTACAGAAGATTTTTGCCCAATAAGATATTTATATTTCTATTGTTTTTCTCTACAGAAATTGATTTAATGTCTTATGTGAACCGATATTGAAATTTAACATAACAGGATATTAAAAAGGCAAAGTAATGATTACTACAGCAAATCAAACAGAGATGGCCTTAAAGCTTCAGACATCTCCTAACAGTAGAGACTACCTCAAAAGTGGGAAGGCAGGTAGAACCTGAAAAAAATAGAAATATCTCCATGACACTTGCTAGTGAAACAGTTTGCAGGAAAACCTAAAACAAAACACCTGTAAAATTACTTGTATTTCATATTACTTATCTGTGCTGGTCAGAGTCATTAGCGTAGCTGTTGGCCCTATTATAAAAGCCATGTAGGTTATTATATTATGGAGTAATATAGCGCACATTTCTACATAGGTTTTCAAATCACCTGGAGTTGGAAAGTCTCTCTGAAAGTAATCCTGCAGCCAGAACAAAGGAGTAAATTGCATTTACAAAACTACCATAGTAAGCGCTTTGTCACAGTAAGTTACTTCCTGTGAAACAATGAGATGAAGTTGAAAGTAGGTACACCTACTTGTAAGAAGGGAAGTTGTACCTGTTTGCTTACTTGCTGTCAGCTTAGACATGACATATGTGAGCTCCCAACTCTGTTAATCTGTTGCGTGTTTTAGAAAATGCTTCATTTGCTCATGTTAAAAAAAAAAAAAGAGGAACTTTTTATCCTGCTCTATTCCTCACCACCACCTCCATGCGAGCAGCGGTTCTGTTATTCTTGTATCACGGCTGTTCAGCACTAGCGTTTCCCATTCTCCTGGCAGCAAAAGTAATTTTCCCACCTTCTGTTCATTGCCATATATCCAGTGTCAGCAGGATGATTGTGAGTATAGGGAAAATACACTGAATTATGTATTTCTTTAGTTTATTTTGGATAGAGGGAAGAGAGAGGAAAGAAAGGAGGTTTCCAGCAGAAGCAGAGTTAAGAATGCCCAGCCAGCCATTCTCCTGAAGTGGTGGTTGGTTGGTTAACACTGACCAGTGTCACCATGCTGTGACCAGTCCTGTGCAGCACTTAGAAAATTCACCTTTCACATCGCAAAGTTTAAATTAACAGCCTGCAGTAAAAATCAAGTAATGATCACACCTCCTAGATCCTAAAAGTTCGTTTTATGCAATCAATTCAAAAGCTGATCTCTTGGAGCAAAGTTCAGCAGCCGTTTTTTCAGAGACTAAAGATAGAGCGTGCCTACGCTGTAGGTTGTGGCTAAGCTTTTCAGTTTTGTTAAGCTCAGTGCACTGTCTTCTGCTTCATGTAGGGGATAGCTGGGGTACAGGCATGTGTCTTTTTGCCAGCTCTGTTGTGGACACAGGAACTTCATTCGTGGCATGATGCAAACAGCTTTGTGCAATAACATCTTAAATCACATAAGCTGATTCATTGGTGTTGTGAGGAGGATTTATTTTTGATTATCTGATTTTTTTTTTTCCTCCCATGCATTTCATAGAATCATAGAATCACTAAGGTTGGAAAGGACCTCTGAGATCATCAAGTCCAACAGTCAACCTAACACCACCATGCCTACTAGATCATGTCCTGGAGTGCCAGGACAATTTGTACAATTCCCACGTTTTTATAGTATGTATGCATACTTTTTTATAGTATGTATGCATACTTTGTGAAATGGTTTCACTACTCTTTTGTAATCACTTCGGAAAAAAAAAAAAAAGCTTTTAGTTTTCTAAGTCCTGAAAGAGCTCTTTCTGGCATTATAACATCTTATAATTTCTTCCTATAGTTCCTCACTTTAAGATAGTTTGCATCTGTCTTTTGGATACAGTCTCTTTCAGGAATTGCTGCTCTTCTTTAGTCCTTTATCCTTTAAATCAACTTCCTAACAGACTTTATCCTCCAGCTTCTGAAGTCTGTTGAGCTTTGGTCTTTTGAAAGCTGTTATTTTTATGCTGTTACTCTTTCTTTTTTTTTTTTTTTTTTTTTTTCCTTCCTCATGATAGTGAGCTCCATCATTTTGCAAACACTTCTAATCTGGTTACTTTTCTCTTTAACGTTTTCATTCAAATCTAAAATAACTATTCCCTTTATAAATGTCTCCATGATAGAAGATAATTCTTTTTCACACCTTAAACTCTTAAGACCTTAAATGATATATAGAATGGTATTTGGTTACCTGAAATACAAGTTGTTCCAATACATTCTAAAATGTTTATAGGCAGGCTTGCAATGAGATAGAAAGCTTTAACTTGCCATTTAAAGAAAAGGCTGTAAAGATTGAATATCCTCATAAAGTGGTTTAGAAACTATTCCTGATTATGTAAAAAACCAAACCAAACCAAACAAAACCAAAAAATCCCAAACTCCTCCAAAACCCCAAACCACCACAAAACACCAAACCACCAAAAAAAAAAACCAAACAAACAAAACAATTAAAAAAAAAAAACCCAAACCCAAAAAACCAAACAACCAGCAAAACACTCTCAATAGATGCAGGTTCCCTGAAAAGTCAGATGCTACTGTTTACAACCATGAGTGCTTTCCTATTAGTTCTTAGTTCCTGTGTTGCAAAAGGTTTTCTAGAGGGAAGGAAAACTTTTCTGGAAGTAATACTGTGCTGTTAAGGAAAGGATGCATATGTCCTTTCCACTTCCTGGGCTCATCTGCTTTACTGAGCAATGTTCTCTTCTGCACGCGTGCTCCCATATAATATAATACAGCAGCATTTCCAGACTCATCTGGAGATGTGGGAGAGAATAGTGTTGCCTTAGAAAAGCTATTTTGATACAGTTGCCAAAGTCCCGTTAAAAGAAATGTAATCACATGCACTAAAGTTGTTTGCTTTCTAAACCATTAGAACCAGCCTAGGAGAATAAGCCACTGATTTAATTTAATTGATTTATGAATAGTCATATCTATCTAAAAAAGAATAGAAAACCATCAGTCAGAATGGGGTGGGATGTTAACTACTATGTTTCTTTCCTATGGCAGTAATACAATTTCCAAGCTCATATTTCAAGGTATGTAATTAGGCTACCCAATAAACTAATTAATCTCAATATAAGGAACAGCTAGTTGTTTTTGGTGCAGTGCTGTCAGTGTTTCTAGTATGAGGTCTGGTATTCAGGCGAGACTTGTGTTCAGAGTGAGGAGAGAGAGGTAAAAAGGTGAAGTCTCTTGTTCCGTTTACCTCATTGCATGTCAGGATGAGGTGGGAAGTACACTATGTACCAAGCGCGGGTAATTTGGGTCCTCTGAGAAACAGCAAAGTCAGCCTCCAGACTTAAAAATATGCATATGTAATGCATGCACTTTAGACATCAATAACTGATGAATGCTATATGTGCTTTCAGTATTAATGAAGAGCCCTATGTCTTGATTTCCCAGGAGTACCTAGCACATGTTCTAGCAATCAAGATGCCTCTTCAGAGTCCTTCTGTTTTCTTCTCTTCTTTCCGTCAACATGGATAGCTTCTGCTTCACTCCCTGTGGTAAGGGAAGGGTGTGAAGCCACTTTCCAGCATCTCTTTGTACCTCTGATAGATCTGGGCTGTGTGAATACATCCAGCCCCTCCACTGCGGCTATGAGACTGCTGACACCGGTGCCAGCAGCAGCCCAGAGCTTTCTGCACGGAGACCCTCATTCTCGCAGCGGGACTCTCCCGTTGCATGCAACAACTCCTGATAAATCAAAAATTAATAAAGACTTGAGTAGGACCTTATCCCACAGTGGGATTTTATGGACTTTAATGGAACTGCTCACAGTATAATGATATTCTAGCAGTGATGGTATAAAGTACCACTCACCCTGAGTAAGGATTTTATAAGCCAGCACCAAGATGCCAAACTTATCTTTTCCCCACTCTTTTTAATTAAAAAGCTACTCTTTGTCATCTGAGTGCAAAACAGAACGGCAGTGGTATCAGTACTTATAACACCAGTTGAGGAGGAAGAAGGCAATTTCTTCCCTCTCGATCTTTAATCATTAATCTTCATTAGGATTTTTAGCTTCCGAATGTGAGTGGTAGAAGACATCAGCGAAGCAAACAAATTAAAGTGCATCTGCATAAATAATAGAGGTAGTTTGTTATTTTCATTATAGGTAAAAGTGTGTGTCAGTTGCCAGATGTGTTTGATTCAGACAATATGATTTTCATGCCAACTTTATGATATGTTTGATTTAGGTGAAGTGACTAAAACCTGCTGTTGGGACTGAGTTGCTGTTAAACACCAGCTGCAGTTTTTTATTTTAATTAATAATTTAAGGAGAAGAAATTAAGGAGAAGAATACCATATTAACACTTTAAAGGTACTCAGGGAAATCTCACAATAGCAAAGTAGTTTAAAAGTAAAGCAAGGATATATTCAAAGGTCGTCTAAATGATGTATTTCTTTCTCAAAAACAGGCTACAAACTCTTGAGATGTTTTCACCTTTTCTTCTTTGCATTTTGATTTCCTCATCACTGTTGAATGGAATATGGAGTGTGGGTAAAGGAATGAGGCTAACCCAGATTTTTTAGCAGGTCTGATTATTCTGGATTTGCAGGATGAGCAGCAACTGCTCATAGCTGCTCTGAATCCCTTTCCAGACTTTTAATTGAATCTGTGAACATCTTACAGATATGCTGTTGTGCCAAAACTTTCCTTGATCCATTCTGAAAATCTGCCCAGTCATATAGGAATTTTACTGTGGATCTGAGCATACAAATTGAAGCCCCAGCTTTTGAAAATCTGGGCTTGCATCTTAAAAAACTCTAATGTAATTACTCTGAATGTCTGTTAGTCTACTTCTTTCCATTGTTAAATTGCAAAGACAGGGGCCAAACTGCATATCTCACGGGTAACAATTTGTTAGAAATACAGAAAAATAAGGTGGCGAAGAGGGGTCCTGTAACAGTCCCTTGTAAAGATAAAGGAAAGACTGTCTTCTGACTTCACTCCCTCAATTAGACATCGGATAGACTCATATGTGATCATAAACGCCCAGCCATGAGAGCAGTTTCATCCAGAGATCGCAAACTAGCAGGCAGCAGTGGATCCAGCTTTGAGAAGTAAAGGCTTGGAAACTAGCTTCCATCGCTACAGCTATTGATAGAGTACTATTGTTTGGTTGGTTTTAAAAATATTTTCAAGCAAAGTAATGATACCTTCTACTGTAGGAAACATGGTTTCTTTTCCATATGATAACAATGACCAAAATATAGGACGTCCAGAAAGAAAATATATATTACAAATAAGCAACCAAAAGAAACCTCTAGTTAATGCAAGAAACAGCAATCTGACTTTATCTTTTGTTGCCTGGAGGATGTTTGGATCAGAGTAGGGTTGGGAGTACAGTTAGAAACATTGGTCTGGCAATCAGGAGGCATTTAGCTTATTTCTAGCTGTTTAACAGATTTCTTTATGTGCAGTGCTGGAGCAGAGCCAATGTCAGCTCTAGGCAAAATGAACTTCTATGATCCAGCGACAAGTCAAGTCACACTTGTGCAAATCACTGCAGATGACTGGAGCTGCTGAGGTGGTCCTGAGGGCATTGTTTAGAAACAGCAATGGATAGGAATAACCACAGGTCTAATTTTGTCTTCGGAAGAACCTGTTTTACTGATGACGATGAGAATCCAGTTTGATATTTGGATTCAGAGTTGAGTCTCTGCCAGAAAAAATGCTAAGTCTATTGAAAATGGACATGTTTCCTAAGTAAACCACTGGAAAATATTACGAAGTTCTGTGAGCAATGGAACACAGCCTCGTTGTATGGATTTTTGTCCTATGTTCTCCACACTTCTTTGATTTCAGCAAAAATGCTGCAGATTGTTTTGAGATCAGTAAGCCAAAAGTGAGATTTCAAGTGATGGTAATAGAACATGTTTCTGCTGCATCTCAGACTTTTCAAAAAGTACACAAAGCCTACAAATGTTTTGCCAAAACAAAGTGTGTAGCTAGTAACTAATTGCTATTAAAATCATAAACATGACAGTGTATCATTTATTAATAGCTGGACTATCTTTGCATTTCAGTGGATATACATATGGTATGTTCCCGTTTAGGACTTAATCATGCAGTAGCTCCACAGGAGCAGAGTCCCGGTGAAAACACTCGATTTGCAATGAAAGCGTTGCTGTATTGGGAATTTAGAAGACAGCTTAGTTTAGTTTATTGACTTTCCTTTTGCATGTAGGAACTGAGACTGGTGGAAGCCTTTTTAAAGAAATAAAACCATTGCAGAGGCTGTACAAACTCTGTGCTTCTGGTACTTTGTGTACATATTATTTGGCTATTTTGTTTTGCCTTTTTCTTACTGTTTATACTTTTGTTTAGCAGTTACTGGTCTACCTGTTAGGTATGCTAGGTGCTCTAAAAAAGAAATTTCTTTTGGTTAGCAGGAGAGAGAAGGTCCTGATCTATGCTGGAAGGGTGACAGGACTGTTGCTTTCACACGTGGCACAGAGGGCATGTAGCAAACCTCCTCCTCCTTTGGCAGAAATAAAGCTGGCTTTAGCTTCCTTTCCCCAGAAAATCCATAACTGGATGTGTTATTTTGCTTTTGGTTGTACCTAATATAGGGTAGTCAGTCCCAGTCCAGAAAAGGGCTCACAGATGCCACCACACTAGCAGCAATCACCATTATCTTCACGAGAACAAGCTGTTATGATAAGCAGCTGCAGCAGTGCCAATACCTGCTGAGGGGTTCAGTCACTGTTTGTTTTAACTATAGTAAAAGTATATAGATGACATGGCAATGTGTTCTGTGACACATGCCAGTTGATTGGTTTTTCCACTGGAGGAAAGTCCCTGCTTCTTTGAAATCAGCTTTTTTTTTTTTGAAAACAGCTGTTCCTGCTCCACCGATGATGACAAGTGCATACATAGCCGTAACTGTCTGCACCGTTCGTCTCCTTCCATGATTTGGAAATGTTTAGTCCGGGTGTGAAGAGCTGCAACTCCATTGATTCAGTGTAGTTTAATCTGTCAGTGGTTATAGCTTCCTTTGTAGAAGCTCCCATGAGGCTTTTTCTGTTAAGGCTTTTGTTTAGAGTAAAGCGGATGGTATTTTTTCATGGACAGCTGATGAAATGAGTTTTATACGAACTATAGAATGATATATTTGCTGGTGAAAGACTTGATCCTGCAAGGTATATACTAAACATGCAAGCACTGCTGCCACTTTCTACTGGACAACCTCTGTTGGTAAAGTGAAGATTTTGCTGAGTGTATTTGCTGAAGAAACCCTTTGCCCTGCACATCGTTGCACCGAGGCAGAATTAAGAGTGTTTAAGGTGACCTGATTTGCAGTGAAATGGAACAATGCAGAGTTTGATCACGTCGCTATAGAGAAGCTGGCAATTTAATGATTGATTTAAAAGTTTAGCTTGATTATTTGTAGTTTCAAAGAAAGTCAGAGAGATGCACAAATTATAACCATGGATCTAATTCTTCTGAAGTCTGAGGTTATTAGATGTGAAGATAAACTTGCTTTCGTTTTAATATTCTCTGTGGCTACTACCAATCTAACAATGCTTTGAACAGTTTATTGGCCTCATTAAAAATAATTTTTAAAGTCAGCCATCTTTTAGTTTATGCATCTTACATCCAGTTTAACACATGCTAGTAGCATTCCTGTATGAACCTGGAACAAATGTTAGAGATTTATAAAAATATGCCACAATACTTTTTTGGTTGTTGTTTGGGGTTTTTTGTGTGTGATGGGTATTTACTTTTTAGGCTTGCAAATGCTAGAGAAAGAACGATTCTAATGTTATCTCGTTATTCAGCTAATATATTGCTCTTTCCAGTATAGTTGAAGGCTTATTAAGCATAGACTGCACCAGTGTTTAGGAGGACTAACTGCTATTGTTTCTCCCTTTTTTTTAAGTGGGTTTGTGCTTTTGTAAACTTGGATTCAGTAAGAGTGAAACTTTTCAAGAAAGTCTCTGAGTCAATGAGACTATCATCACCTAGTGGCAATTTATATCCATAACAGATTATTTTTATTTTTTTTTCCTGGTCTTCAACCATTTAAACTATTCAGCTTGGGTAAGCCACCTCTAGATAATGTTTTTATGTGGAAGCTTGAACTCATTTTCAGTTGTCTTAAGACGTGATATACTCATTCATAAAACTTACTTAAAACTGGGCATCCAAAGTCCAAAGATTGTTCATCTGTGAATTATGGACTAAGGTTCAAATCTTTTGCCTCAGGACTGAGGTTCTGAACGGAAGGATCTTCTGCTTATGTAGAAATTATCTGTATCATCACACTACCACCCACAACTTTGATTCAGCTTTGCAGACTATTCCCTCACTAGAGACATCTACAAATGAGAACTGATCCTGCAAAGCTTGCCTGGCTTTCAAATCCATCTCTCAGTGGGTAGACTAACAATAAACACCATTTTTTCATTTATTCTCACTGTCTTGGCAAATACATCCATGGAGGGTGTAGTTGTGAGCAATCTGATGTCTCAAAATGTGAACAGTTTTCAAAACGTGAACAGTTTCTCAAAATGTGAAGTTTTCTGCAGTTCACAGTGGGCAGAATGCTCGTTCAACTCATTATTTTCCACTGGTGATATCTTTATCAAATAGCTTTCTTTTCAGATAGGATTTTATATTCTAGCTTTCAGCTCAAAGGTATTTCTTCGGCTTATACTGGTGGTATAAGGTTGTCAAACTAATTTGACTACTTTTATTTTTACTTAGAAGTTTAGCGGGATTATTTTTTTCCTAATACATAAAGCACGTATTTCCCTCCCATATGTCCTCTTGAGAAAACAGTTGTAGTTAGGAACTGTACTTATTTTTAATTCTGTAGATGTCATGAATTCCTAGTTTTTTGGGGGGAAAAGAAAAAGTTTAAAAGAAAATAAAGTAACTTCAAGGTATTTAAAAATAGAAATTTAGGACTTGTTCCATACATTTTAGGAATGCATTTCTAAGGCTTCATTTAGGTAGAGTAGCTTAAAATGTCTCATCATCTCTGGGACGCTTTATCTTGAAGGCAGCCATCACCTAAAATATTATGCTGTGTTGAGCAAAAATCTCCGGGTACTGACGTCCTTAGGTAAAAGAACAACATAGCTTTCTCTGCCAAATGTGGAAAAAGCAGAAAATTTATTTTACTTTCTGTATATGACTTAGTGATTAATAATAATTAGGAAAATAAATTCATTTTAGCTGAGAAGAATTCTTTATAGTGTATTGTTTGACAAAACATATGTAGTGCTGTGAAGGGAGAGGTTACTCTGAAGAGTACTCCCAATGCAGAAGAACGAATGTAGAGAGCTGATCACTATATCTAACCTTAAGCTTTATTATTCCTAATGGTAAATGTGCAGGTGAATGAACAGGAATTAAGTATGAAAAATCTTACATATTTTTTAAAGAATACTGTGCATTCAGAAACTGCTGAAATATTATTTTGCCGTAAGTAATAGCAAACTGGAAAAATCCCCAGTTTTACAGTGGTAGAACACAGCAGTTGTGAATGCTAATGAGAAACTACCGCTAAATCAAGAAGCTGTCAGGATTTTCCCATTATGATTTCTCTAAGGTGGAAGTCAAGACAAAATGCTATGGTTATTACTGTGATGTAAAGGACCAGTACTGCATCACACTGCCTACCAGCTGACTGGCTTGTTTACAGTCATAGACTTTACACATAGGAACACAGATGTGCAGCTTGCTACAAACTTTTTTAAAAATAAATGGAAAGGATGAGGAAAAATTAAATAAGCAAGTAGTTTTTCCTTTTTTCCTTGATATTTTTTTTGAAGACCTCCTTTAAATAAAATAAAAAAGCTAAAGTTGCTACAAAAAGAAAATACCATTTTTTTAACTTAGAAATGACAAAAACCTTTTTCTTTCTCTTTTAATACTTTGATCACATTTAATGATCCTGATGACTCCAGTTGAGTTAATTGATCCACAGTTCCTTCAAAGCACCAAGTGACAGGTTTAGTCTGTCACTTAGACAAGATTTGTTCGCATTATTCATCCAGAAATTCTTGAGTTTCTAGCCATTCTAGAGTAAAATAAACCCATACTGGCAACATGTTTTAGTTTAGATATCTACAGCTACACAAATCTTTTACTAGTAAGAAAACATCCCCAAAAAGTCTAACTTTACCAGTATTGTCATTCTGGCAATTAATTCTAGAGGTCTAATTATAAAAGTTAGTGCAGCTATTGCCTGACTGTTTATTCTGTGGCATACGGTTTATGTCAATATGTTTCTAAAAAGTAAAACAAGCAGAAAGTCTAGTTTTCAGTTGACTTTACATGAAGTAATTGCAAGCCTGCTGGAAATTATCTATCAATTGTTGCATTTATCTAGCAGGCATAACTACACGCCTTAAATATTTTAGCTGGTAATACAGTTTTAAAAGACATGATTTTTGTTTAGATTGACTACAGATACATTTACTTAAATCAATTGGTGTACATGTACTTGTTTAGTATTGCAATCACACAGTGGATGTACTTGTCTACAAATTGAAGTTTGGCTCCAATAACTGTAAGTGAGGAACACTGGCTTTTTCTGCTTTACTAGCTTTATTTTTAATCACACTTTTGGAGTCCTTAATGGGTTGTGAGATCCAATAACTGAGGTGATAAGGTTAGTGGGGCATCTTGTTGTGATATCCATTTTTGTTGCAAATAATTTTATATAGTAAATGCATAAATCTTTGCCACAGAAAATGAGCCAAGAATTTGAGTAGCTAAAGAAGGTAGGTCCAGCTAACAGCTGGTTACAAAATTAAAGTCTAATAACAATGAGAGCAGCCTCTGTTAAAGAGTGACACAATTGTAAGTTACAGCCAGTATCTGAAACATAGCAATGAATGATTTTGTCTAGCAGTGGCAAATCTGAAGGAGTTATAACAACAACAATGTTTTGAAGCTGCACATGTGATTATCTAAATTCATCCTGTAAAAGCCAGGAAATACTAATCCACATTCAGTGTCTTTTATGTATGTGACCATACCTGCCATGCCCAGATCTTTTGATCACCATTCTGGCCATGGAGATGCTGAGTGTCTCCTCCACTTTCAGTGCAGAAATGTAGTGCAGAGAATTTTTATATACCGAGTAGTAACTGTGGTCTAGACCATTTTCTGTCAGGATAATTTCTGAAATAGTTTTTTGGATAAGTGGTCCATTTGGTAAAGGTGTAAGGTTATTTTCACACTCAAATAGTCACTAGTCTTGTGAGTTTATGGTACAGGAATCACTTGCAAGCTTGGTTACCTCCTGTGACCCTCACCGTGTCCTTTGGTGACCATCTCCTTCACACAGGATATTTCCAGTGGTTGTGCAGTATGAAGAATTTTCTGTGGCAGGGGCTGTTCTTATAATTCATCAAACAGGGCACGGCAAGAAAGGCACATGTAACCCTTAGGACACGCAATATCCCATATTATGCCTTCTAAGAAAATTCTGCCAGCAAAAGGGGCAGTAGTTACCTTACAACACCCAGGCAAAAGCTGTGCTTCCCTCCTTGCCACCAGTACTGATTAACTGTTTATTGGGCCAGCAAAGCTCTTGACTTAAACCCTGAATTTGCTCACTACGTTCTGCGATATTTAGAGAATTGAAGACACTGTACTGCTCAAAAAGCAAGATGTACCATGCTTTTGTACAATACTGTTTGTCAATAAAATGTAATTTAGCTAAACCAAAAGTACTGATTGTCATAAAGTACAATTTAGCTAAAATAAAAGGCATATTTCTGACAGAAATCTTTCACAGCAGTAGAGACAGAAGTAGTGATCCAGAAAATACTGACATTATTAAAACTGCAGGTTTAATTTCTTTTTGTAATATCCCAACTTTCAAACGGAATGGCAGCATAAGCAGTAGGCATTCGTAAAGCTGTTATCAGATGAAAGCTGTGCTAAAGAACATTAGCTAAACATGTTTCTGCTGCTGTGCTTCTACCAAACATGCACTCCTACACACACCGAAATCTGTATGCCAAACCTGGTGTAAAAAAGGTTGCCACAGAAACCCTCCTGTATTTACTGAATACCTTTCTTCATCATTTGTGCATAGAACAGGCAGAAATGTCTTTTAACAACCAGATCATCCATCCCCAGGATGTAAGCATTTCCATGGGATATGATGAAATTTATTTTAAAAAATAAAGACAGAACTAAAGGTAGCATGTAATCATTTAGATTGAGACTGGAGGAAAAATGGTCCTGTTCAATGAAATGTACAGGAAACATTTATGAGACCAGAATATAACTTTCAGGATTGTTAAACAAAGAGAGAAATAAAACCGACATGAGTTCTCCCATTTTTCATTAGAATTTTGAATTTATAGCAACCTCTAGGGTGTGTATTTTGTACTTTACCAAAGTGCCATATACAGAGCTAGAGAAATAACAGGAGGTTTGGGTTTTGACGTAACTCCCAGAGTTAGCCCAAGTGTGCAATGTATACAGAGAAATTCTGTTCACACGGCCTTACTTAAAGCTGCTTAACAGCTTAAAATGATAAAAAGTCCTTAACACAATTTAAGAACTTAAACCACTTAAACTGTTTGAAGCAGCTTCTGAGTTTGAAGAGTTTTGGCGGAGGTGGGAGAGGCATCCCTGCGGAGCTGCAGCTCCGGGGAAGAGCTGCTCCCAGGCGGTGTGTCCCAGCAAAGGGGCCCTTTTGCAGCCAAACTCGGGCGGCCTGGGGGTGATGTGATGGAGAAGCTGGAAGATTTTTCTACATATTTATATGTAGTATTGTGTATTTTTGCTTTGTTTAAATAGCGTTGCAGGGAATCTTACAGGGTTGTGAGGTGTAAGCAGTGGCATCCTCCCAGTAAAAACAGGGAAGAGGGTGGCAGAAAAATATTGTCTGTGACAAGCCTTCAGCTGTGCAAAACAGCTACAGCTCACGGGCCAAGAGAAGGCTCCTCAGGATCATTGTGAAGAAATCTTCTGCAAGATCTGCAAAGCAAAATGGTTTGCTTTTGTGGCTCCAGGAGCTGGAGGCAGATGGGAGGTGACATGAGTGGGCCTTTCTGATGTTTTGAGGAGGTGGTGTTTTTTTCCTGAAAGATTGTTTTTGGGAAATAGAAATAGATGGCAGGAGGCAGGAAAGGTTGCTTTAGTTTGACTCCTCTCAGACAGCACTAGTCAGTTGGTCGTATCAGAAACATATAATTGTAGTTATGTGAAGTTATACATTTATAAAACATAAAATAAACCATTATTTGTGAGATCCAGTTTGGTCCCCGCTACTGCCTGTGGTGGTCAGTGGTTCAATGTGTATTTGTGTGTGCCTATGCTCAGATGAAAAAAAGGGTGGCATTGTAGAGAAGCGGTACTTGAGGACAAAGGAACAGGGCATAGGAATGGGAGTGAACTCCTGGAGGTGGAAAACAGCTAGGATGCTTCTGATGGCAGCGATGTCACCTTAAATGTTTTGAAACTTGGCTTGGGTTTCATTGATGCAGGCAGTGATTTACACCTTTCTGTGCAGAAAAGGCTGTAAAACAGGAGTGAATTACACTCTGTACAATTTGAAAATAAATGGTGCATTCACAGCCACTCAAGTTGAGGCCCATTTACACTTCCAGAGTGGTATGAAGAGTAAATGAAAGTTAGGCCTGTGTGTGAATGAAAAATGTCTGTTTTACCAGAGGCTGTGAAAAGAGAGAGACAGACTGACTTAGTGGAAATTGGAAGTGAGACTTTTATTTGTTTGTTTAAAACAGTCCTATAGATTTGGAGTCAGATGGAGCATCAGTGTAACTGCAAACTAATTCCACTGAATTCTGCAAGGTATTTCTGGTGATGCTGATGGGGCTGAAAGTTTATATTTACAATCTGTGTTTTTCCTGTGCTCAAGTTAGTCTTTATTGCACTACATTCTTGTGCAAACTTCGTATTGTAATATTTAACATGAATGTTCTCTGTCAAAAGAAAAATCTTTAGTGGCGTGAAAAAAGATCACCCCACTTAAATTAATCCTTGGTTTTCCTCTATGATGAGGAAAGCAATACACAATTGTTCCTCGGTGAGGTAAGTGCTTTCTGACTGATGACAGATAGAAAGAAACCATTTAATGAATGAAATCTTGGCAATGTACAACATAATACTAATATCTCAATATTGCTTGAATTTCAGAACATTTCAGGATCTGTCCAAACAAATGGATATATCTTACGGTACAGTCAGGGATTCAGCAGTGTATGAATACTTTAAAGCAAAAGGGACAAACCCTTTGGAGCAGGATAACACATTTGCTGAACTGTGGAGAACTATCAGTAAGAATAATGGGGCAGATAATTGTGTATCGAACCCTTCTGAAGGCATCAGGAAGGTAAGACTGGATCACAGGTGTTTTCATTTAATTTTTGTGCTGCATCAATGTTGTTTGCATGGAGTTAATAATGCTAAGTCATAGGAAAGCAATTACATAGTCATTAAAAAAGAAAAAATCCCGATTAAAAGTTCCTTTTAGTAACTTGATGGCAGATAAGAATCATATTTTGGAGTCATGGTTTTGAATTTAAGTGTCTTAGCTCTGCCTAAGGCTTCAGTACATAAATCCTTCTTTGGATCTGGCAATAAGAATTCTAAGTTTCTTGAGAGCTCTGATAATACCATTTCGAATGCCATTATTTACATTATTCGGGTACCGATTCTTGTTCTTTGCTCATTTGAGTGGAATTTTTTTCTGAGTTAGTGGTTTGAACTTATTGCAAACATGAGTAAGAACCAAGAGGTTCACTGAATGTATACTCATTTGTCTTAGAACAGAAATATAATGCAAGTTTTTGTTTATTCCAGACTTTAAAAAGTGCATACAGTCTTTCCCATGTCACTGTGCTTTCACCTAACTTTTATTTCTCTCAGGTATGGCTACACATTTTTTTTTTGTGAAATTGAGCATTAATGTGGGATTCAAGGACGGATATCTAATGGCTCGGGATCCTACATCCTTGTGCCAATTTCTGTGATAAACAGCCCTCAGAGAAACCTTTCACACAAACGTCCACATTCACATTTTCTCACTTTTAGTCTGCCTTTCTTCTCTGCTTCCCATCTTGTAGCTCAAGCAAAACCAGAGTAAATAACAACAAACCACACATGTCCAGGAGTGTGTTGTGGCAGAAAGGATGCAGAAGTAGTCAGTGAAAGTTTAATGTGCTGCTTCTTTTGTGAAAAGTGTCTCCTTTACTTGTCAATTGTTTTTCTCACAAAACAAGTTAACAGCTGTTATTAACGTAGTGTTTGATCAGAGTTACTCTGTTGCCAGTGAAACGCTGATTCTGAATGAATGTATTACTAGTTTTTAGGCTTTTGTAAGTGGGAAAAAATAAAATAGTTCGGGCCTGACTTTCTTCCTCTTTTTTTTTCTTTGAATCTTTGAAACCTTTTCTGAACAGTCAAAGGGAAAGCATCCAAAATTTACTGGTTTTTACAGTACCATAAGGGGAAGTGGGGGGTGAGCACAATAACAGAAACCATCCCATTTCCCAAATCAAAGTCCTTTAACAAAATTCCCAACTGTTTGTGTGACTTTTGAACCAAATCCTTCTACAAGCACTCGGCTCATATAGCCTTTCTTCCTTGGTACAAGGCAGCTCTGGCAATAGCAAAGTCTGCAGTGTGTTGATTTTATTTTTTTTTAATCTGCTCAGCACTTATGAAAATGAGGCCTCTATTTTGAGAAACTTTGTTAGCATTTAAAGGAGGTAGTAAGTACTTTTTCATGTACCCTAAATAAAAATTGTAATAAAACAGTTTACCTTAGAAAAATGCACAGTATTTTACTTTTTTCCCCTTTTTCTTACCATTCTTATTTCAGTGGATGCTTTTTAGCTATGGGATTGTAAAAACTCTTATTCTTAAGCCTATTGCATGCTGCCGTTTACAACAGCTAGATTTGCCTAAGCCAGAACTGTAACTGTAGATTGGCAGGCTGCTTAGAATACCAATGGCTTTATCTGTATGGAGCTGGCAGCTCCATCCTATCTATGTGATAATAACTTTTCATATTAAGTTTGATTTCAATATTGTAGAGTGATTTTTATATAACTTGATCAGCTCATTCAATTAACATTAACAATAACCAAATTTACTTCAGTCCCCAAAGCTGACCAAGAATGATATTTGATTAGACACCTACATAAATTTGACTTTATATTTAATAACGTTGTCAACTAAACTGTTGTGTTTATAGTTTAAATATTGCTCTTCCTGGCTCATTGACCTCTTTGAATAAACAGAGAAATTTTCCATGTCAAGTGTTATGGCTAGAAATTCTGTTTTTCTGAAGGCGAATTGATGTCAGCAAAGGAAATGGGATTTTCCATCTGTAAACATGTACTGCTGCATGAGAGAGATGTAAATGTGTCTTAAAAATGTATTTTATAGGAAATGGGAAATCTAAATCTCTGCAGCATAAAAAGATCCCTAACATGTTTTTCTGAAGAAGGACTTGCCTGACACAATGCAAAAAAAAAAAA
>VWZZ01002251.1:76179-121076 GCA_013399095.1 Psophia crepitans
AAAAATCATTATTATTCTTTCTCCCCTCCTTTTGCTTTCCATTTTCTTCAGACAGCATCACAGTTCAGCTGCAGTTACAAACAGCGATGTTGCTTCAATGCAAAACAGGACAGTGCTGCTTATTTTTGGTACAGGCAGGTGTTTCAGATGTTTGTCTCTCTTCCATTTACCTCTCCGTTTCCTGGAGATTTTCCTGCTCCCTTTGACTGGCTAAAACCAAAAGGATAATAGTGGAAAAAAGTCCTGAAAGCTTTTGTGGCGTTTGGTTGCCATGGCAGAGGTGTCTCTTCTGACACTGGGCAGTCCTTGTAGCCACGGAGCCCATCTCCCACTGTCAAGGCACACACAGCTTTCGCAACACAGGTACAGCCGTGGAAAGGGCATTAATGCACTGCAGTGTCACGTAAGCAACAGAAGGATGTTTCAGAACTGGGTGAGGGGGAACAAGTTGCTTTTGTCGTACTTGCAAAGCAATGGAAAGCAGTTGCTACAGATGGAAAACGTCCTCCTATTCAAAATTGTCTCTTCATAGCATAAGAGGAGGTTACCAGATAAATCACCAGTCCATACAAAACTGCTGTTTTGCCATGAGTTTTCTGGCACTATAATAGGCAAGGATTGACTGATGTTGTCATACGGAAAGTTTCTTTCTTGGTCAAGCTACAGCCAAGATGCCCAAGAAACATGCTGTGGGTAGCTCCAGCTGTCTTATCCCAGGTGGACACCGGTATTAGAATTGTGCACATTTCTAAGCCATTTGTAAATCTCAGCAAACTGTTTGCGTAATACCTGGTAGCATTCGGTTCTTTGTGGTAAATATTAGTTACCAAAACATACGTAATAACCTCTGGCTTTTTTGTTTGTGAGCAGCCATTTTTTTCTTTGAATGAATGAAGTAATATGATCCCTATGTATTCCCATATTTATATCTTTATATATATATATAAAATAGGAGAATTAAACTGTTATTGTACTTTTAAAAGCCTGGCTTTGGTGGAGACTGTTTGTTCACCTGTCCAATTAATTTGGTGCCAGAATTACTCTGAATCCTTTCTTTTCTTCATCTATATCACTTTTCATCAAGTGATCAAAATCAAGTACAGTACAACATGTGAATATATCATTGATTTAGACAATGGCACGGTAAGAGTTTATTCCTTCTCTTTTTCGTTTCCTTCAAAAAATTTCCGTCCCTTAATGAATGCTAAACATTAAATGTGTTTCTTGTTGAACAGTCACCTCTGTTCATTTTCATTTTCATTTCTCAACCCATCAGCCTTTGGAGTGTAAGCAAATGATTCCTTAAAGCCAGAATATATTATGTCTTTTAGTGGCTCCTTAATTATATTAATTTTTTAAAAATTTTAACAGCATTAAATGGCATGTTTTATTTCTATTAGAACTGTGTTGCTTCTCTTAAAGCACTTTTTTATAGATAATAAATGTTATCCAGGCATGTTTTTGAACTACTCCACTAATGCCAATGTAAAGGTCACTTTCTGATATTTCTGTGGTACCAGCCATATAATGGGATCAGCTACAGTGACACTCTGTTCTGGCAATAAATTAATGATGAATGTTGCGTTATTCTTGCACTTTTGTCTTTACTATGGTAGCTGCTTCATAAGTTTCAGATAAATCACAGACGTATCGCCTACTAATGTGAAATCCTTTTTTTTTTCCAAGTTGTTATTATTTCCTGCTATGCCTTCTTTGAAAAACCCTCTTTTCACTATCAGTAAGCCAGGATCTTTTGAACATCATTCTTCCATCTCGCTCCATGTTGACGAGTGACATTATGAGGTTGCTTACTGCTTTTCTGAAGTATTACTGTTCTCTCTGTGGTCCTTCTTATATCTAGGAGGCAATCTTCCTTGGCCTTTTAATTTTTATGATTGTGAAGAAGAAATATTTTAAATATAAGTTTTGCCTAGGGAGTTCTTTTTTTCTTAAGTCTGTTTTCTTAAACCTCTTCAACCAAAGATAAATCTGGTGGTTTAGGTGTAAACTAGCATAATAGTTCCACCTGGGTCTAATAAATGAGTGCTGCTTTGGCTGAATTTCTGAAGGTTTAACTGAGCTTTTTTTTTTGTTCTGCAATACGCCTGCATGCTGAGAGTCGCAGTAAGGCCATAGCAAGGAGCATAATTTGAAAGCCAATTAAAACTCTAAAGTATAAATTTTATAAATTTACTCTGTACTTCATTTCAGTCATACTTTATTCAAGCTATCTTACCTGTATTTGCCACATTCCTTTTTACCATCTCTTTCTCTCTAGTATCTTTGCAATGATGCCTGATCACTAGCACCTTTTTATTCTATTTTGAGCCCTAAAAAGCATACAATGCAGGCTTTAGATGGCTGAGCTGTTAATGCAAGAGCTTGAGGATGTGCATCTTTGCTTTATTGTGATCGGGACTTGGTTGCATGAGTAGGTACATCAGTGTCATATGCAACTAGGGAGCCTTGGTACATTTGCTGCTCCTACATCCGTGGGTCAGTGTCAGGTGTTTCCTGTAATTCTTAGCCTTCCTACCCCTGGTATCCCTCTGGCCTGGAAGTTAAGGGGCATGCAAATGTGCACGTGTCCATTCTTTCACATGACAAAAATGAAAAGTTTAAATTCTTTTTTAAAAGCTCTGATTTGGTTTTTGGTGAAAATAAGTGTCAATTTGATTCTATTTGGCTTTTACTGCTTGTCTAGTGAAATTATATAAAAGCTAAATATATCTCAAACACAAATGTGTATGTGTGGTTGTATGTCTTGTACATACATTTTTCAAACTTTGTATGTTTTTCTTTAAATTGAACAAATGGTACTGCTTAGCTGTCACAACAGATATTAACAGGGATGTGAAGGATGCTGAATTTAGACAGCAACTAAACATTTGGTCATAAGGAAGCTTTCTATGCAATTAGTATGAGGTCTCTACTCTTCAGAGAAGAAAATTATGCAAGTGGAATAAGTTTTGGTAGAGGTAAATCATCCCTTAGGAAAAAGGAATCTTTAGAGATTCTGGTTTTGGCAGTCAGAGAGGGGAAAGAATCTTACATCCAGTATTTCTGGGAGCTGAGATGTATGTGTTACTAAGAGTTTAAAATTCAGATTCCTGTTTACGCTAAAATGAACAGGCTGTCAGAGAAATAGTGCTCTTCAGATGTGATGGCACTGGCTAGAATGATTTATGTCATAAAAAATATAAAATTGATATGAAGAGACCTAGTAGACTGCTTATTGACCATTCACGGTTGTAGAATGTAACTTAGGATAGCAACATTGCAAAAGCGAGAGAAGTAGACCTTTTCAAAAGATCTGCTGTCCAACATTGAAAGTCAGTGTGCAAAGCTCTTCTATATAAAATAATGTACAGAAAATAGGCTTGAAAAGTAGTGGAATCAATAATGTGATTTTTGTCTAGATGTTGTCTTATAATTGAAATTGAATACTTGAGAAAGGCTGTGTTCTTCAAGTATTTCTAAGAAAAAGATGAGGAGTATATGACATGTTGTTGGTGTTCTTTTCTAAATCATAAATTTGAAAGGATGATTTACAGAGCAATTCTGAAACAACTAAAAGATACAGCTCTTATAAACAAACAAACAAATATACAAAAAAAAAAAAAACCAAACAACCAAAAAACCCAATCCCAAAACAAAACAAAAAAAACCCCACAAACAACCAGAAAAATGCAAGAGACATTTTAGCACAGTGATTTAGGCCAAATCTTTTCTGGGTCTCCTCTTTCTATAATTCATCAGACAAGTTTTTGTTCCCTAATAACATGGATTTTGAATAAATTATGTGTACAGTAACAAGTACTGTTGTCTTTGGTTCCATGATACATATATTAATGCACTTGGACAGTTTTCTATTATAGGTAGCAAAAGCCAATGTACTTACATACTCTGTGTATGTAGCATAGAACATAACCTGCCCGAGATGTGCAAAAATAAGGCTTTTGATGGTCCTTCCCTGTGAGGAGTACCAGTGGGACTGATGCCCACTGCCTGTTGTCCGTAAGCAGGCAGGAGACCTATCAGCACATTGCAGGTGTGGAAGTGTAAAACGTGAATCCTGAAAGCCCATTGCAGGAAGAGTAGAGGGCAAGATGCAGAGATTGGCTGCTACCCACACAGTTAGTTGTGGGTACATGATCATTCAGAAGATACCTCTGAAAAGCACATTTTAGGCTTCCAAGAATGTAGGTTGCTGGCTGAATATAGGCTAGATACCTTGAGGAATCACTGCCTTGCCATCCTAAATTTTTTATGCATACTTGTATTGATAGGTTATGAAGTCTTTTCTGGCTGTCACATATAGTAAAGAGTGATTTGTTTGGTTTTTACTCCTTTGTGCCACCATTACCAGTTTAGGTAGACAGCCAGGTACAGTCTTACAATGCGAATGTGGAAGTCTTGCTCTGGTCTGGTTTCATACAGCATCATTGAAGTGAGGTATTTTTATGAACGTGCTGGTTTAATAAGTTGTGTCAGCTAAATTAATGTATGATTTTTAACAGTAGAGTCCTGTGGCTCCTATTTGAATAACTCCTGTAAGGCCCATACTGTAGTGCACATTGTAATGAGGTTTTGTACTAGCGTAGTAATAGTTGTCCGAGGCTATATGCTTTTATTATTGTTACTCTGAACTGACCAGGGAGGCAGCAGAGGAGAAAGTGGGGACAAACCCACAGTGGTGGTATTGCCCTTAATGAAAAATTGTTTCCAAAGTGGTCAGTAGAGGCTCATTTAAATCTTACCACAGGGGAAGGATATAACATTTTTACTCTGGTTTAACTCAGAAGCAGATGAATTTGGGGATCTTTGATTGTTTTGACACAGATAAAAGGGAAAGGGAGGGAAAGAGGTGGATTGTGGCAAGTAGCTTACAGAAAATCCAAACAACATACTTTTATTCTTTGTTTCCCTGGATTCTACCCACTAGAGGCTAACTCACACATTTGGTTTACTGTCATGTTTAAACAACTGTCAGGGGCTTCAGAAGGCTATGGTTTATATCAAAACATGGTTAAGTAAAATTAGCTTAATTGCTCAGCTGAGGAATCCGATATAATAAAATAGCTAAGGGAGTCTTACAGGTTTACAGGTGAATTCAGAACTGACCTTACATAAAAATGGAAAACACGCAGAAGGATGACCTAATTCCATGTCAGAGCTGCAGCCATTTGCTAGGGGAGCTTGGTGATTCAGTTCCCATAAAGAAATTTATGCAGGACTTCAGCTCCTTGCCTTGCTTTGTTCTAACCAAAAGAAAGATCTGAAATCACCTGAATTTTTTAAAAAAAAAAAAGTCTTGGAAGTCTTACATTCATGACTACTTGTTTATTTGCATTAGATGTTCCAGCTCATCTGTTCCTTTGCGCTCTGTATGTTCTCTAAGGACTTAAAAACATACTACTTAAATATATTAGGAAATCAATGATTACTTTAACCAAATGAAATGATGACTTTTTTCTTTACTGAATCCCTACCCAGAGACGTTTCTTACATCTTAGTTAAGTAAGGTGATTTACAGTCATCGTACACACTGCGTGCAGGCATTGGTTTGAATCCCAATTAAGGCTGACATTTAAGGACACCTGTGTGGGTGTGTGCTAAAATAAAACAATATTTGTCCCAAAACTGAGGTAATAGGAGATGCCTGTGACTCTTTTTACCTGTGACAAAAAAAGAGGGAACTCTTTAAGCTCAGAGCATGCCTTTTATTACAGGGCTAACATAGCTCTTGGAAGAAGCTGTGTTTATTTACACACTGCTGTGAAGAAAGCTGCAATGTCACCTGCAGTGTTTGGCGACTGTGATGACCAGGAAGCACCACTTAGTGCTCATGCTCTACCCATCTAGTTACATGAATGTACAGAACCCGTTACACTCCATGTCTCCTATAAAACATACATCAAATTTACCAGCTAAGGCAATAGCTTTCATTTATAATCAATAACCTGTCACGTAAGCCTACTTAGACTTACAGTTGGCTGTGTTATCCTATGTATTCCTATTAAAGATGGAAGTAGATGAAGTACCACTGGGAGGGATGAACGTTAGAAATGTACTTAGATGTTGGAGGTCTACAAATATACTGTGACCTAATGAAATACCACCACTGAGTAATAACCATCTCAGGGTTTGTTTGATTGTTTGGGCTTTGTCCTACCTAGAAATGTAGTTTAGTTTAGATTGTGTTGTGTTCATGCTGCATTTACAGGCAAAGAAAGGAAACTATGCTTTCCTGTGGGATGTGACGGTGGTGGAATATGCTGCGCTGACGGATGATGAATGCTCTGTGACAGTCATTGGAAACAGCATCAGCAGCAAAGGATACGGGATAGCACTCCAGCATGGAAGCCCCTACAGAGATCTTTTCTCTCAGAGGTAAACAGAAACAAAGCTTGTTTTATAGGATTCCTCTTTTCAACCAGCAACTGTTTGTGGTTCACATTAATTTTGGCAATTATTGAATAAAGGATGGTGAATAAGTGACAGCAGAGAGGTTACGAGTTCAGGCTTCAGCAAAGCTGCTGCTTCTGCTCCATGTGCATCTGCTTAGGGAGGAGGGGCTGGAGGTGGCGTGTGGTCCTCGCACCTCTAGGCAGCCCTGCCTCTGGCAGGAAAAGGACCGATGTCCTCAGAGTTTCATATGAGCTAGGGGAGAGGTTACAGAGAGATCTTTAATTGGTGCTACGTTTTGCAGGGTATGATGCAATGTGTTGCTCCCTACAGTAAGCAAGTAATAATGCCCTGGTTTATCCTTTAGGCCGGAGAGACAGGTCAAAGACTCACAACGGTGCAGGAAATCAAGAATTGCTGAGTATTGTGTGGGACTGCTAAGACTATGAGACTGTAAGACTATGCCATTTAGTGACCTCTGGGCGATCAGCTAGGAGTATCTTTTCTTGCGAATGTACACACTGAAATGAAGACATGCAGTTGTGCAGGCACGTGTGGCCGTTAGCAGGAGGTGAGAAGGTGCTCTGCTCCAGGCACGGAGCTGAAGCAAGATTTCCTCGTCTCACTCCTTCTTTATAAAAAGGGGTAAAACTCCAGCTGCAGAGACAGAGACAAAGCTGCCTCAGGAGAAAAGATTGTTAGTAAACAGCTGAACCAGTTATCAAACCAAATCCAAAATGAATCATTCATGGAGAGAAGGGACACTTCACAAGAGGCAAAACAATGATTAATTAGCAACTGTTAACACAGTAATTCACGCATGAAGTAACAGCATTGAAGTAAAATCCTTTTGAATAAACTACATTTGCTGAAGTAAATGAGTTGGTCGCTGCTTAAACAGATTTGTATTAAGTGGCACACAAACAGAAGCGTGTTTAGTCTCGCATGATTTTGAAATTATTGTGGGAGAGCAGCAGTGGAGTGGGTTGAGCATTTCGCTAGTGGGACCAGCTGTTGCAGCTGAATGTAGCCAGACCAGCCATGACTAACTGGAATATGGTGTTTTCCCTTGGAAATGCTTCTTGCATTGCAGCGGAGTTTTTGACAGTCTCTTCTTTTTCTAAAGTTACTCAGTGGAGTTTACCTGCTGCTGTGAGGAGAAAGAAATCCTGGTACAGCGGAGTTTCAGAGGAAGAGTACTACAGGACGGTGGTGGTGGGATGGACTTTGAGTTGTGGGACAGTAGATTTAAGAGTTACGTGACATACAGAAAATGCTAAAAACTCTGAAAAACCATCATTGAAACTAATACTTGTCTTTTGAAATTCCTGCAGGATCTTAGAGTTGCAAGAAAGTGGAGATTTGGATGTTCTTAAACAGAAGTGGTGGCCACGAATGGGACGTTGTGACCTGAATAGCCATACCAGTGCACAGACAGATGGGAAGGCACTCAAGCTTCACAGTTTTGCAGGCGTTTTCTGCATTTTAGCAATAGGCCTTCTTCTTGCATGCTTGGTGGCAGCATTGGAATTGTGGTGGAACAGCAACCGTTGTCATCAAGAAACACCGAAAGAGGTCCATAACTTTTATTCTTATCACAATTAAAAGTAGAAAACACAAAAGAAAGAGAGAACAAATGGAAATTGTGGGATTTTAGGTGCTCTCATACAATAAATTTGATTTATTTTGATTCGCCATACTAAGCTTTGCATATAACTTTTTGGGTGGTTGTTTCTAAACAAATAAAAAAAAAACAACAAACATGTCTTTTGTGCACATGGAAGGTGCCAAACTGACAGCCCTGGAGACTAAAGTCCTCTATTTATTTATAGAGCAGATACAGCATGGGCAGCAGCAGTGCAAACTTCCCCACATTGCCCCACCAATGTGCCTCAACCCTGACCTGGAGAGACCACCTTTAGGGGTAAGAGAGTAGTTCAGAAACATGCCCTCGGCCTCTCTGCTGTGAGTGACAGGGAGGCCAGTCATGGGCACACACTTGTGCCATCTGCAGTAACGTTTTCTCTGATCTGAGACCCCATCCACCACCACGAGAACTGTGTCCATCCTGTGCAGGCTCTGTGGCTGCCAGCAGCTGGTAGCTCTTTTCCTTCATGGCTGACCTAGGCTGAGTTTGAAGAGGTACACAAGCAACTAAAAATCAACCAGCGAGTTATTGAGTAAGCCATATTGCTATGACACTGTTTAAATGCTTTCTTTCTTTTGAAATCAGTTTTACTTCTAAAAGTAGGAGTCTCTGAGTAAACTGACCTTCATATGACCTATTTTACCTAGGAAGATATATCTGAGGATTTCGTGGATTCTGAAGTTTTCATGCGCAGCAGCAAGCAATAGCAATACTACGATAGAATACGCAGTCCCTATGCAGATCTGTCTTGCATGAAGCCTGTATTTGCTTACATAGATTAAATGTTTAACAAACTAACCTCTTGTATTTTGGGAGATACTGAGGCATTTGTAGGTGCTTTCATCTCAGAACAGACGTTTATTACAAGCAAATAATAGCAGCGAGCTGTACTATAGCTGGAAAACAGTACATAGGCCATCAATTCCAATCCATGTTCTCAGGCTGCCGGGAGTCCTACACTCATTGACGTGCCTATCACCTGTAAGCAATTCTGGCAAATGGGACCTGAAGATGTATGTTGCAGTCTGTAATGTTGTGAAATATTTATCAGTAAGATTCCGTTCTTCTGAGCTCCTGCTTCTCCCATTTGAATTCATCCATCAAGCGCTCCGTGATAAACATCTGTACCATGTTTTTGGGACGAAGCTGCAGAGTCACTTGCCTGTGGCTGCACGAAATGCAATAGTGAAAGGGAAATTCTGGTAAAAGGAAGCACGTCTCCGCTTTGCACAATGCAGCATTCCAAAAGCAGGTACAGGGAGAGCACGAGTAGCTACTCTTGCTTGGACGGTTGGACTGGATGAGGATGGTTGGACTGGATGATCCTTGAGGTCTCTTTCAATCTTAATGATTCTCTTTTCTTATCTTTTCTTTTCTTTTCTTTTCTTTTCTTTTCTTTTCTTTTCTTTTCTTTTCTTTTCTTTTCTTTTCTTTTCTTTTCTTTTCTTTTCTTTTCTTTTCTTTTCTTTTCTTTTCTTTTCTTTTCTTTTCTTTTCTTTTCTTTTCTTTCCTACCAACAGAAATGCATACTTAATTACTCTTTGGTTAAATACCGTAGCATTTTGCCCCGCTGCCCTGTAGCAGTTGCTCCTGCTGTAATGTAACCCCAGAGCCCCCCTCCGAGCTGGCATTGCCAAGGTCTCAGCCCTAGCAGCAGCTCGGTCGCTGCCCGCTGTGAAAGGCTGGCAGGGCAAGGGGCAGGGACGTTGTCTGAGGTGTTCTCATGCTGCACGTGCACACGCGTTCGTCTTGCCGCACTCCGCAGTGCGTTCCCCCCGTACGCTCAGGGTCTCGCCTTTGTGCACCTTTGTAGAGTGAGATGAAAACGTGCACCAAAGGTAGAGTTTCATATAGGTAAGGTGAAATGATTCATTCTTTTATTACAAGGAGTTTTAAATGCTCAGTTTCCATCTCTGAACAAGGATTGTTTTTCCTGAGTTTAAATATTTTCTTTTTGCCCACACCCTTCATTTTTCTTTGTATATCTGTAAGAAGGATTTTTAACAGACCCTGCCTACCCCATCCTGTCTTTTTTCCCCTTCATGTCCCTCTCCTCCTCTCCTTTGCCTCCAGCATGCTCTTGATCAGGGTTGCTGTGTACAGTTTCTGTGACAAACAATAGCATACTTTCAAGCTTCCATTTTTTTTAAAGTATAGTAAAGGTACCCACACAGTAAAGCCATACTTGGGAAGACCAGCTGTACATGGGGCTGGGTCTGCCCTTAGAGTGCCGCCAGCCTGGGTTAAGGCAGGCAAGTTAAACTGGAGCACAGCCCCCACCAGCCGGCTGGGGAAAGTCGGAGATGTGGGTGCTGCCCAGAGGGAGGGAGCAGGCAGTGGAGCCCTGGCACAAGCAGGTGTTAAGGTTGACAGAGAAAGTGCATGTTCCCGAGAAGAGGGCACAGGGAATGAGCGCTCACAGGCTGAGTCAGCCTGGAGGAAAGTGTAAGGAGGACAGCTGGGTGCCAAAAAGGATGGCTGGGTGCAATGAAAGGCAGGAGGCTAAAGACACCTCTGGATCAGGCCGGAGGGCAGGGTGACAGCCATCCAGTGCCATGGATGGCCCGGATCGTCAAGGATCCTCTGCTTAACGGTGATGTAGCTTTACCATTGTTGTTATGGCCTAAACCTTATTTTCCTCAGCCCCTCTGCAGATGGGGCCGTGTAAGCCATCCACCATAACCTGAGCTCAGAGCGCACACCTAGACTGGCCCAGCCCCGCAGCAGCAGCCGAGGACGGTGTCCCGGCCGGGGGTCCTGTCCCGTCCCACTGCTGCAATGGCTGCGGCCCCGCACCCCAGGCGCTGGTGGTGGGGAGCAGGGAGCACCGGTCACAGCGACCACAACACCCACTCAGATAAATTGGTGAACAAATGTGGCTGATATTTCTTGTTAAATTAGTGGTCAGAGGCATTTTATGTATGTACTACTAGTGAGGAGGGATTGAAGCAGGATTGCTAATGGCTACTGTAGTTAAGATAGGAAACCAAGTTTCAGAAGAGACGGTGTCAGCTGGCTGAAGATTTTAGATATGTTGAGGATGATGGAGTTTCAAAACTTTGGAAAGGACAGGATCCAGGGATGAGGGGAGTGTTGAGTCCGGGGGACGCCTCTGCTTGAGTGGCTGAGAGTTGCCTAGGGGACCAAAAGCAAAAAGAGGATTTGATCTCCACGAGGAGTGTATTTGAGATAACCTAGCATTTCTACAGCAATAGCCATAATAAAAGCTATGGCATGCATAGCATATAAAGAACATTAAAATCTGCCTCTTAGCTGCATCTGATACTGCAGCCAAGTTGTTAGTTCAGGAGCAACTGCAAACTTAAGTCATGCTGCTGATGTTGTTCTGCTTTTGGGAAGGCTTTGGCAAAGCACAAGTGTTGTGATATCACCCAAACATTGTGGGAACTGGATAGAAAATTACGGTGGATCAGGACTGAATGAGGAGTTGTTGTAACTTGCAGAGCCCTTGTATAACATTCTGTCTTTGACTTGACCCTCTTGGTAGGCTGTATCATGCCAACGATTGCAACTCAAAAAACAGATGTTGGGAAGATGGGTGCGTGACTGCTCTGAGAGATTTGTGACAGTGTTGGGCAGCCATGCAGCTTGCTGGAGAGAGAAAGGATTTTTTTAGAGACTATCATTTTGTATGTCGAGGGTCTGTGAAGTCTGTGGCTGAAAGATTGTGCACAGACTTCATTAGCACTGGAGAAATGTTTTCAGCTGACATTAAGGTGTTGATATCTGCCAGTTTGTTGTCTTTTCTACTTTGTATTCCTCTGGCTTTTATGAAGGTTAGCATGAGCCAATACATTGAGGTGTTCAAGGACTCTGAAGTCTGCATGGTATAAATCACCACTCATAATGAGTGTGAAAAATGTAGTGTTAACTATGTAACTGGGAGGAACCAGAAGCCTACCTTTTGAAACCTGACAACATAACTTGGATTCGGACATTAATCTGATCTACATCGGTAGAGTCTTTATAGGAAGAGTTGTGTCAGATGGAGACTACTTCCAATATTTTTTACATTTTTTTCGTACAGAGAAAGTCTGCTCCACCCAATTAAAAAATTAGTATTGCTTTTATCCATTAAGTCTGTGTGTTATGATAAACCTCCAGGAAAGACAGATGACTTTTACTTTCCCAAAAACGTGGTTGCCATTGGTTCACAATTCTTTTATGCAAGAAACAGTGAAATTTTACACTGTAAGAGTGAAGACTGGGTTGATTTCCCTTTTCAGGGTGTTGACAGAGATATCTTTATTCTATTTAAAGTAGATTTGTAAAAATAGTTCTAATGAGTTCTGCTGTAAAAATCTTCATGTTATCCCTTTTATTTCTTCATTTAATCCTTATCAAATCAGATTAACAAAAGAAAGATTAGCTCTAACACCAGGAAAAATGTATAGCTGCCACACCATGCCACATTCTGTTATTAGGGCTCAAGTATGTAATCTCTAAAAGTTGGAAAGATATCTGGTAATATTTAAATGCCTGTATTATTTTCTACTTTACATTTGATCATCTTTTTCAAACCAGATTTTCTAGAATTTATAATCATCCTCTCCTAATTATTGTGAATACTCAGACATCCTATACCCACAGTTAATTTAACCAGCTCATACACCTATCTCTATGTGTTAAAATCTTGAATTTGCACAGCTGCTACTCAGCCTGCAATACTGATACCTAATATTTTGACTTTTATAAGCTTCAGAAATTTGGGGAGTTGTAAAATTAAAAAGTGAAAATTAATGTTTATTCTAGAATCCGTTCAGTTACTCTGTGTCCCTTCTGAATAACTGAACAATCAGATAAAGTTATTGAAACCTGGTACCACAGAAATGTTGAGCTTTCAATAATTACCTCTGGATTTCTGTATCTTTTGGTATGAGTTCTATGCATTTATTTCATGATATCAGTAAGCTGTAATATAATTTGGATCATTTAACTGCCAAGGGCTTTGCTACATCATCAGGTTGTTGCTATCTTTTATTCCATTTGACACACTGAAAGACAGTTTTCAAATCTTTCTTTTCATCATGATCAAGTGTAGCTGCTTACTGCAATGGCCTCCCCAGCATCCGCTGTGCTTTATCAGCTATGTCTTATTGTGATGTGCTATTCCCCTTGAAGATTATTACTTCTGAGATCTCCTCAGACCCATTAAGAAAGCACTAGTTCATCCACATACTATACTCTAAAACAATGAAAACTTAGAAGCAAAGATAAAATATTATATTATTCATGGAAAGAAAGTTGAATTCCCACATTTCTTACTGTGTGCAAGATTTATTCACTAAAAACAAATCAACAGGCAACCCCACATCTTAGAAAGTTAGTCGCTTACACAGGATGATCTTTCTGCTGGGAACTAATACTCACTGTATCTTCCATGAAAGGTGATATTGATTCACTTATTGTTAATATAGCTCTTGAAAGACAATGTTAGAATGATCTCAAGAAATTCTTCGTTTGAGTCTTTCTTGGCTCAGATAATATATGATATAAATCTGAGATGTATTTTCTCCAAGCCAGCTGTGCTACTCCTAGCAATGTGAGTGGTTTAGAAACTGTACCCATGTGCTTGCGATTTTGTAGTGCATAAGATTTTGGGCATTTACTAGGTAAGGAATAGCATCATTTTCCACCTCCTGAGTTGCTTCTAGTCATTGTCTCACAACTTGTGTGAATTTTATAATTCATTAACAATCAGAGTCTTCACAGCTTAGTTTGTGATTTCTTAACTTTCTCATGCTTCTGCAAAATCATTTTATTCAACAGACTCTCTTCACTTTTCTGTTCTCACTTTTTATTTTTAAATGATTGGAAGGGGGCAGCAATTCTGGTAACTTCCAGAGTGGGAACAGACTTGTGTACAAGTAACAGCATCTTATCATTCCTGTTTTCTGCTACTCTGAGCTTAATAATGTTTTAAATGTTATTGATTCTCAGAAAGTCTAGACTCTGCAATACTTTCTAGCTCTATAGGATAGTGGCAGATAGCAAAATGATTAAAGATTATCACAAATATATTGGCAGTATGCAGGATGAAAGAAAGAAAACCTGTGCCTCTGGCCAGGGCAGCCTTGTACAGCCTGCCTTAAGTTCCCCTGCTTCCATGTTTGATGATATGCAAATCCCAGCCTACCTCAAAAATCCATATTTCCAGCTTTAGCAGTCATGAAGGCTACCCTCTAGGGCTCTTCTCTGGTATTAGAAGACTATGAAACCCAGTGTACCTTAGAAGTGGAAATATGAGCTAGAGAGATGAGTCCAATGGATCAAAATTTGTCACCGCTAAGAATTGTGGTTTGCACCGTATTCATTTCAGTTCAGTTCTCCAACCAGACATTATTCCATGGCAATCAAGGCTTCCGTACCTTCAGCATGGTGTCAGCAACGTTGTTTTTGATTATTAAAGTCTTATACTTTCACCATTATTTTCACTTTCCTTGTCTTTTTCTTTGTCACTTCATTTACCTTGTCTCCTTTGTGGTGTTATCTTTTTATCTGACAATTTGATTTCCACCAGGATGGTTCCTTTTGAGAGTGCAAGGAAACATGACATCATCAAACTGATATTTTATTTTCCCTTCATTGCATGTCCTCTATATTTTATCTTGGTTTTATTTTAAATTATTTTTTCTGTATTTTTATGACATGTCTGAAATCTTTGTACATTTTTTGCTCAGTTGCATATAAATGATCATTTGTTTGTACCACTGTATTGTATTCTACTTTTCTAAGAATAAATAAAGGGGTTTTTTTTGGGAAAATAAATAATGCAAACACTGGCAAAATAATGCATTTTAATGCAATCTAGAAATTCAGTTTCAAACTAGCTTTGAATATAATAAGCTGAGAAACTTCATTTAACTAGCATTTTTAAATCAGTAGTGTTAGGAATCAGTCATCCCAGAATGCAAAGTTTAATATTGTTTGATGATAAAGTATTAAACTGGTAGAATCAGTTAAAAGGAGAAAAAAAAAAGAGAGAGGATATAATACATAAATTGCCTTGTACAGAAACTGATAGTAGCTGGAAGGGCATCATAACTAACTCAGTGTTGGCTTTTTACATGAGTAAAGAAATAAGATTTTCTCCTTAGAGGTCCCTAATGGTGAAGCAGATATTCTGTAATATCTGGTCACAGACAGTGTGCTCATCCAGAATCCAATAAAATCAGTCAACTCTTGCTATTGATCACCACAGATTTAGGTCAAGGCTGTAATGGTTTTAAAAGTGACATGTCATCCCAGTGATTAATGACACCAGGCCCAGGCTTCTGCTATCCAAAGCAGTATTGAAGCACTCAAGTTTGGTTCCAGCATATTTCCCTAGCTGCAAGGAAGGGATTTTTGTGTTTCATTTAATTTTTCTCTCAGTCACGTAAGAACACCCTGCTAATGGGTTTCTTAGGGATATAATCTGGATTTACTCCGCATGAACGTTGTAGTGGGGGAGAATACTGAACAGAAATAAGCTTAAACATGAGTGTTGCCATGCAGGGAAGTCAGAAAGAACCAACCTGTTTAAAGTTCCAGTTTGGTAATGAATTTAAGTACATGCTTACATCACCTGCCCCAGAGAACTTCTGTGGCTACTCATGTGCTTGGCATGAGTTTGTGTATTTTACTGACTTGGAGCCTTAATGTGTCAGATTCGTTTAGATTCTTTACACAATGTTTACAGAGCTAATGTTTGTATCTCAGCCTACAGTGGTATTTTAAATTTGACTTTTCTAGGGGGGATTAAATGTTCAGTAATAACAAAATCAGTAAAAGTTTAAAATAAAAAAAAAACAAAGTATGACTTTTCTCAATATTTTTTTACTTTCTTGTGATTTGTAAAACGTCTTAGGCGTTGAACCAATTAAACATTGAAACGTGTATGTAAAATTACATAGGAGTTCGTTCCTTATCTCACCCAGATCACCAAAACACCGCTATTAATTTTTGTGGTCTAGGACCAAACTTGGGTTTCCTTGAAACCAAGATGTGTAAAGCATAAACTGGAAGTTACACGTCCATTGAAGTGCTTTGCTGAAGATTGAACTTACTGTACAATAATATTAAGCAATTTATAAATCTATTTTCCATTGAATTTAAATAATTTTATAATAACTGAAATAACCTGTGCTCAATATTAAAAAAATATTAAAGAATCATGAATACTAATATTGTGGGGAAATTCTATATATATTTTTTTAAAAAACTTGATGGTTTGGTTATGATTTTCCATAAGTTCAGAACCATATTTATAAGCACATATGTAGAAAAGATGTATTCGGACTTACGCAACATACCAAGTACTATTTCTTCAGAAGTATTCAGTATCTTAGAATACTCTTTTTGGAAACTGGTGGCCAGATTTTAATTATGCTTAGCTGTTAATGAGTTGGCTGGACATGTCTTTCCTCATGTCGAAATAGGAGCTTGGGCAGTTTCCAAAACATAAGCCTTAATGGGGGTGCAACAACATTCTCAAAATTCAATTTTTAATTAACATACTTGTAGCTAATAGTCTGCAGTAAGAGTTTTCTAAGGCTTTCGCATAGCTGGAGTGGAGAGGAGAGGCTTTGTAAGGAAACTACTGCTGGGCACCCAAGAGGTTGCAGAAGCAACTCTTTGTATCTCATGTGCCAACTCTCCCTTGTACTCCTGCCATAATAGGAAAAAATGGGAACTTTTGAAATCTGGATTTGTCTAGGCTGGAATGGTGGAGGGTGGTGATAGAGGAATCTGTTATGCCTGGTGCTCCAGTAGAGTAAATCAGAGCGTTAAAGGGTAGCATTGCTCTGGTTTGGGCTCAGCAGGGTGAAAAATTACATTCCTTATGGACTAGATAATAATTTATGGTTCAAAAACTGTGTAAAGCAATATAAAGAATCCATTAATTTTTGGTGAATTTTGGAACAGAACCTTGTTGAATTTAATCTTTACTTTGTAAAAAAAATAAACTGTCCCTTCATAGGGTCATTTCAGATGTGGTTGAATTCTAAAAACACCGCCCTCTCCAGGGCCACCCTCTTTGGTAGCAGTGGCTAGAATTTGCTACTTCAAACCAGGGGTGTAAGAAATAGTAAGTACATATTTGCTAAAAAGAGTGAAATATGAATTACATTTTTAGCCTCACTATCTTGATCCTGTTTTTTTCTCCCCACATCTTCCTTTCCCTTTATATCTGGAGATGGCCAATGATGTGAGGCTGGGCCTCAGAAGCATGGTGAGAATTTATAATAAATGTACAGATAATTAGTTTGTTGTTGAAAATGCCTGCACAGATGAATCCTTGCTAGTTTTCTCCTCATCTTTACCTCTCCCTGGAAGTCCCCTTGAACCTAACCTTTGTGCTGTTGGAAATGCCTATAACTATAATATATGCAGTGTGTGTACAGTAAAAGTTTTCTCCATGTGCAAACTCTCCTTTTTTCCTAAAAGAGTTCCTTTGCAGACATTGGCATGCTCATCAACCAGCACTCATTCAGTACTACATTTTGCTGCTTGTGTTGAAAAATATTTCTTTGCATTCTCTTACTGTCTTACTGTTTATTTTTAACCTCATGAAAACTGTGCAACCATCTGTATAATGTGAACCAGTCATTCATTTTCTTTGTAGTTGATTTACCAGCTTCTAAGGTTTGTGAACCGAGGTTGGTAAGGATTTTAAAGCTTGGAGTACCCCACCGTGAGGCTGAATGTCGTCTTTCGTGTTGAGTAACAAATGAGGATGCTATCATGGCCTCTCTTACTTTACAGGTTTGAGTCTGCTGTTGGTTGTGAGGACTAGCCAGTGTTTCTCTGTAATTGCACTTAGTTAATGGATTATGATGGATGTGGGAGGAGATCGCTGTAAGAATCTGTGGGGCTACCTGCTTTTCCCTAATGTGCAATGCTTGTCCCATTGGTAACTGTGTCCTGCGTATTTACTCACACAGTGCCATAGCACATGGGTGCAGTTGACAAGAAAAAGTAAAATAAAGACAGATTATTAGCTGGTTTGAATTGGTGTGCTCCCTGGTGAGGAGCTTATTGTCCGGTGCATTTCTGGAGAAGGCTCACAGGCACAGACTGTGGGACAGTCACAGTCATCTTCAGTATTAGATCTCTGACTACATTTCGGGTTAGGTAAATCCAAATTGGGTAAGGGAGGCAATAAAAGTGTGGGAAGATAAAGACTGCTTCGTGAAGCTCCTTGCTACTCGTAGCAATTCTGTACCAAATGACTCTTAATTCATTGGTTTCTAGATTTTTGGTAATAGTTTTACTAATTACAGACAATTTTTTTTGGCTTTGGGTAGGTGGGAGTAAACTTTGGCAATGTATTTGAAAGAATTTTCTATCATATTAACATCATATCTGCAGTGTTCTGTTATTTTTCACTTTTTTTTTCAGGTTTACTTAGAAGGAAAAAGAATCTTACTGTCTCTATATAAAAGAATTTCTGCTCTCTAGTGAAGGAGAGCACTTCCTAGTGAATAAGGTGGCCTTTTGTACATAATGTGTTATGAAGTTGTGTTTTTTTGAAGATGATTACATATTGAATTAAATTAATATATTCCAGGACTCTTTAATTTCTTTTATCCTTCCAATTGGATAACAGTCTACTGGACCTCAACTGATGTCAGTCCCGAGGCATTCTTCTAACAGCTGTTTTATGGATGATAGCTTAGTTAATTGCTAATTTAAAATACATGGTATAGTTTCCACTTACGAGAGCAGAAGCTTGATTGCAGAGTTGGACCTATTTATAAAAGCAGTTTTTCAAGTAGACTCTTGAGGTGCATCTGTACTTATTTCCAATAAGATACTGTTATGGTCAGGACAGCATCTAGCAGAGTACACTCAGAAACCACTCAGCAAATTTTATGTAACATTAAGTGCTATTTGACTAGGTCAGTTGCCTGTGTTAAATTAATGACAGCAAACATACATCATCGCTGCATCTGTTTACACGTCTGCCTGCATTTCACTGCATTGTCAACTGCAGAGTCTCTAGAATAATGAACGTGGCAAACTGAGTCGTATTAAAAAGGGGTTATTTGTATTAATATAACACCATGCTGTGTTGTCATTGTTTTGCAGCATGCCTATTACATATATTATCACTGCTTTTTCTTCCCGAGCAAGCCAATTACATCTGGTTTTGCCACTCTGTCAGAGCCTCCTGGAATAAATTAAAATTACAGCTTTACGTATACAGCGGCTGCAGCTGAAAGTAATGATAATGATCCTGGGTGAATAAAGATTTTCAAAATAATTTAAAATGAATGTACATATGCAGAGCCGCTGCTTCTTCATTTCTCCTTAACAAGTGAAATGTTTGAATCCATGATGTCTGAAACCCCACGGACAGAAGCTGGTAGCTGTGTGGAGCTGTGGGTTTTGGTGCTGAGCTAAGAAGAAAATAGCCTGTGGGTACGTGAGCATGGACACCTCACTGTTTCAGTTTTATTTCTCTGCTTTGTTTTTCAGTTATGCAGTATGTCTGTGCATGGAAGTACCTCGGAGACTTCCTTTCCGCCTAGCTGTGTCCATATGTGCTTTCCATCATCCGTGCCTCATGACCACTGATACTTGTATTTTTTAACACACATCTGTGGGTTAAGAGGTGTTTTATGTGGATGGTAGAGCGACTGGCACGTAACCGGTTCCAGGTCAGAAGAGGAAAGAACTCTCTGAGGCTGAGGCTTGACTCAAATTCTGAACCCCCGTCCTAATCACAAAATTACTTTATTTTTTAAAATAGTTTTTTTCACAGAATGAGAATTTAATATTAACATTTATATTAATTTATGTTATTTATGTTTTGGTTTCATCCTCTCACCAAAAGATGATCCTTCATATTGTCACCCAAGAGAGAAACAAACAAACAAAAGAGAAATGCGCCACAATTGATGATTAAGACTATAATACTTTAAAAGCATTATTTTCTGCATATCTCCGGAGGCTTATTAAGAACTGCATTAACAGGCTTTTAGTACTTGGCAGAGTTACCAGCACCTGACCAGGAGGTATCAATGCATTCATGACAGTCTCTCGGTGTATGTGCCTGTCTGCCCATATCGGCTATGTTTCTCAATTTTTAGTATGTGATAATTTAGGGTCAAGACCATCAGCCTTTTTATTCTCCTCTGGTCTACTGTGCTTTTATTTGCATGTGTGGGATGCAGAGGTAACTTAACACAGTTTTGGCATAGTTTTAGCATCAAATTTCTGCAGATATTCCACATTCCTTTTTGGGCATTTGTCTCCCTTTTTGGCCTTACTGAAACTGCTTCATCATCTTGTAACATTTTTATCTCTTTAAGTGGCTTCTCTGAACTTTGTGATAAGGTCAGAGAAATCATGAGTAAGAACAAGAGGCCACATTAGTGTCTTTAATAAAAATATTTTTCTCAAAAATCTTCCCTTTGGAAAATCCCAACTGTTGCAAGCCTAGAAGCTGAGCAATATTACCTTTGAATTAATTGTGTTTAGAATGATGTAGGCAATTTCATGAAAACATCAGCCAGTAGATCCTTTCCAACACTCAATGAGATGTCTCTCAAATTTTATAATGTTAACTGACTCCAAATCTCCCAAGTAGTTTCATATTCTTTCAGTCTGACTGCCCACATGCTTTTATTAGAGCCCACTGTCAAGTGTCAGAGAAAATAGGCTAAAAGAAAATATTGATTACTGTCTAAATCATCCTATCTGCATTTATATCTTGCCATAATTTCTCTCCATGTTATAAGGCCAAACTTGGTTAGTCCTGTGAAAAGGAGCCATAGTTTCTTGCAGGTATGGTCATGCAGGGTTAGTTGTTCCCAGATAATTCTGGCGAGCACCCTTTAAATCCATGCCAACAAGTTGCCACAGTGTGCTCCTGCTGTCGGTCATAGGCCATTGAACATGTTGCTCATGATCCAGTGCTTGGGACGTATCAGAAAAGTGCCCTTCATTCACCCTTCCAGAACTCAAACTCATTTGTGAAGAATGACATTTAAATTGGTATTTATGAATAAGATAATTTCCTGACCAGAAGCAATGTTTGGTTATCTGTTTTCCTTAAGCTTGAGGAGGATAAGCCTGTGTTTATAATTCGTTTTCCTTATACGTGATATTTTTTCTTCCCTTCACTAATTTCTTCAGCTGGTCTATTTGGAGTACAACATTAATACTGAAAACAGAATTACGAAGGTAGCAAAAGAAAAACACTTGATCTCCTTCTAGCACCACAAGCATATACATTTATCCAATGTAGGTATATACGGAAAATGAAGTTGAATTGGCAGGAACCATCGGAGATGTGACATATTTACCATATTAACTGAGTTTTGCATATTAAGTACAAAAAAAGAAAGAAGAGAAACTTTTGGTAATGTGTCTGACACAGACACTGAAGTATTAAGTTTGGAGCTCATTCGTTCAGCTCCTGAAGAGGTCTAATTGGAGGTAAGCGGAGCTGAAGCCAGAAACCCTTGTGAAGACCAGCAGTGAGGCTTCATCCCGAGGGGCTCTCCGCTGGGTAAGAGAAGTCTCTGTGCTGCAAAACCAGCACACCAACCTCCACTGCGGCTCCTGTTTTTTTCCATTCAGCTGCCAGGTCTGGTGCAGATTCCCTAGCTCCAAGCCTCAATTTAGTAATTTACAGTAATTTATACATTTTGATTCCTTAATTTTGTCATAGAGAAATGCAGACCTGGAGAACAGTTACAGCATCAGAAAGCTTGAAAATCTTTCGCAATGCTACATTACCATTTCACAATTAAGGTGACAAAGCCTCAGGAAATGAAAAAAAAAAAAGCAATATACGTGCTTAAAAATTACAACAAATTGCTCATATTTAATGAGAATTATAGAACTAAAAATAAAGAACACTGAGCTGATAAGGGAGCAAAATATTGTAACTTTTAACTTCTTTTTTTTCTGGCTTTGTTATCGTTTAGCCCTTTTACCCTATATACCTTGTTGCTTTTCTGTAATATCTGCTTTGTTATGGAATTTTCCAGGGGAACAATAAAAGAAAAGAAAGATGAAGTTTACAGAATTTACAAATTCTGAAAGCTTGACTTGTCAAATAAAGCTACCCCAAAAGCTTTGTTCTGGAAATCCTGGGATTCAAGGCAGTCTTCCAGTATGTAATGACAAACTAATCTTTTCAAGGGTTTCTAATTTTTGTCTTAGGGGTTATTTTTTAAAGCATTCAAAAATTTATTCATTCAACATTAAGATAGTTTCATACAAATCTTGACATTTAGGTATTTAGCTGTTCTTCATCTAATAAGACAAAGAAAAAGGGAAGAACCGTTAAAAAATGTGGGTTTTTATTCCTCAGAGACAGAGTTGTTTTCCTTAACCTTTACAAACATTTTATTTTAACAACAAAAAGCAGGAATAAGGTGAACTTTTGGACTCTCGGAAGCCTTTAAAAAGTTTTCTCTGATCTTAATAAGGCCAGAAAGTTGTCCTTAATGCGAGAAGTGTTAGAAGCAGGTAAATGAAGTCCCCAGCCCTACCTCAAATAAACCCCAAGCATTTACTTCTCTAGTTACTCCGTAAGTGTTCTGTGGTACATAAAATGTCTGTGTGCAGGAATTATGTTTTCCTTTCCCTTGATAATGAAAACTTAAGCACAGTGAAACATAAGCTTATATTGTGAAACATAAATAATGTAAATCCCCCATTTTCTGAGGAATGCTGTCCCAAGGCTGGACTGCCCATAATAGAAGGCAAGAGGGCAATCCTGTTAGACCAGTGGAGGGAAACTTTCCAAATGACATGGTCTTTAACAATCCCTCTGGTCTGGACCGGGAGATGTCTGTTAACAGCATGACATCTGTGACTCTTCGCATTTACATCTTAAAAGAGCTAAGCTAAATATATAACCAGGATTAATTAATCCTTTGAATTTTATGACCTTTTGGGCACAGATGCTCCAAATGAAGAGCACACTTCATTCACAAATTTTTTTTTTCCTCTGCTAACAGTTCATGGCTGCATGTTGCAAATATTGAAACTCTACCTTTCCCTTTGTCTTGGCTAGTTATCACAGTCACATTATGTTTCTTCCCTTAGCAAAGCAGGGTGGAATGTACTGAGGATGTGCTTGCAATCAAAAATACAAATACAAATAGAATATTGGTGTATATTTTCACTTTAAATGATCTAAAGAAGGCATTAACATTTGGCAAAAGCATAGAAAATTGCAAATGAGTCATGAACATTTCTCCAAAGTCTTATTTAGGAAATTTTTGTTCTAATATTTGCTCAATTCTAACTCGAGTTCTCTACTTTTTTCTTATTTTGCAGTAGGGGTTTAGCAAGAACGTGTGTCCCAGATGACTAGAATGCTAACCTAGGACTCTAAATCAAAACAAGCAGCATTGTTGAGAATGGAGTACAGGGTACTAAAGAACGTGCTTCTGGGAGTTAGCTTCCTTAGACACAGATATCATTATTGTGGTAGCAGCTGAAGTTTGTGGATAACCAGAACTTTGCAGCAAGTTTTCATTGGCAGAGAGCTGAGGAAAACACAGCAGTACGCAGCTGGACGTCTGTGATAAAGGAAATGGCTGTTAGAGATGGAACCCTTATGCCTAATGGGGAATGAGAACACTTCTCCCACTTGCCCCCAGTCCATAATTTTACTTCAAGAAATAGAAATAAATAAAATTATGAATTTAGTCCATGCAATCCTTTGGCCTTTATACCATAAATCCTTAATTTACCTAGCTACAGTGTTTATGAAAGAGCCTTGGTGTTACTGTCAGCTCGGTGCATTATCTAATTTATTGAATGAAGAGCCCGACAAACAAGAAGGACTTATCATGGATGCAGGGGTTATCTGGTCACGTATTGTGTGCTCCCTTTCTGTCACAAAAGTTTACATTTTTATTTATTGTCCATTGATTTTCTCTAACTTAAAATTATCTGAGTAGAGAATTTGGCTGAAAAAGCAGTATTTTAAAAAAAAAATTAGTTTGTTTCTCTGGTGAGGAAGATGATAACCCCTGGGTTCCTGGGAACTTCATTGAGAGTTTGGTGGATTAGTAATGTAAATGATATAGGAATTCATTTTCTACTGATTAGCAAAGGAGGTGCAATGTGCAGCTCAGCCCTGTAATTGTTGAACAATTGTACTCCAGTTGAAATCAATAGGGATTTAGCCTAAGCTAACGACAGAGGTTTCGGTTCATCATCATGTAACACTAATTAATTTCCAAATCCATTCAGAGATCTGCAAATCCAATGGTTCTTGAGTAACGTAAGAGTGGTGTTAAATCACAAGGTGAGAATCAAATCTGTAGTTGATGTTGGCTGGAATTCAAGGGCTTTGGGTTTGACTTGTCAATTTATAGGTGAAAGCAAAGTTGCATAGCAGTGAATACCACTGGAATAATATTGCAATTCTCTGTGCTCCACCTGAACGCCAGGGGCAAAAGATCATGAGGAGTGGATGGCAGTAGCATCTTATATTTCTTTTTTCCCAGAGCCTAGTCTTTGGTATGAACCAGAGCATCTGTAAGACTGCTGGTGTTGGGTTTAACCAATGTGTAAACACACATTGATCTGTGGGCAACCAGGGATTACTGGAACACAAAAGTTTCAGGTAGTCCTACTCCTTAAGCTGGAATCTTGCTGGCTGCCTCGTGTAATTACAGGTTTCTGTCAGACCAGGGAACTTTTATAGATGTTTTGCTGCTAGTCTGCTGTTTGTTACATTTGCACCAAATAACTACAACTGTAGATCATAGCTGTGCTTTCTGAAATATAGAGAATTCGTATAATATAATACCTTTTTATTGGCAATACAATGCTAGCTATTAAAACTCAGTCATACAGCATCCCTGGTGGTTGATTTTACCCTGCCAGTTTTGTGGCTTTCCAATTTGAGCATCCTGAATGCTGTGCTGAGGTGATAAACAGCCCACTGTAGTTCTTTGCTGCTTCAGGTTTTAAAGATAATGTCTTTTGCCGTATTTCCTCATGGAAGCTAAAACAAGTTGAGTTAAGTGGTCCCAAAAGTCCTTTGAAGAGACTGCTCTGGAAGCCTTAGGCAATGCATTCTCAGAAGACGGTGATGCATTTTCTAAAGACCAGCGTTACTTTCCCCAGTTCTGACCACAGACAGACTTTTACCAGGTGACGTGTCAAGAGGACAGACAGCTTATAGTTGGTCACACAACTGTCCAAAACAGAAATGAGTGGTCCCCGCCACAGGATTCCCAGAGCAGGTGTCTCTCAGTGCTGTTCCAGCAGGTCTACAGCCTGTGTCACATAAGTGACCCATGGCTTCCTGCTGGGAAGGGAAGACTTCTTCACCACCACAATCCCTGGTCAGTAGATTTTGGCACATGAAGCAGCTCCCCTGGAGTCAGCTAGGGTGTGCACTGTGTTTTACTAACATGTTCCTTAGAAAACACGCTGCAGCTAGATGAGACAGTGATGAGCTGTCTTGTGGTTTTAAGGTGGCGAGCTGCTCTCTGGAATTTGGAGTCCCAACTCACTTGTTTGCCTGCCATATGCTTTTTTTCTGGGTTTGTGCAAGGTGAGCTAAGGGCTCGTAGGATGTACTGGTCCTCAGTGCCAGCTCCAGTTAGCTGAACCAGAGCCATCGGTTTATCTCCAAAGAGGATCGGATTGAAAATATCAGGGGCTTTTGCAGGCTGAGATTGAGCTGGTGTTTTCTTCAGCGTGTGTTTCTCAGCTGGAGTTGTTGGGCAGACCTTGAGGTTTTGCATAGGCACAGATGAAATCAAAGCGACGTAATGAGCGAACAACAACAACTGTCAGACAGAGGAAGTGGAGTGGGGCCAGACAGGATTGGAGATTGTGTTTGGACTGATTGTTCTGGTTTCTTTCTCCCTAGGACAAAGAAGTGAACCTGGAGCAGGTCCATAGACGCATGAACAGTTTAATTGATGAAGACATAGCCCACAAGCAAATCTCTCCAGCATCCATTGAAATCTCAGCCTTGGAGATTGGTGGCATGCAGCCACCTCAGACCCTGGAGCCGGTACGCGAATACCAGAACACACAACTTTCTGTCACCACCTTTTTACCAGAACAGACAAGTCATGGTGCCAGCAGGACACTCACAGCTGCCTCCGGCAGCAACCTGCCGCTGCCCCTGAGCAGCTCAGCCACCATGCCCTCCATACAGTGTAAACACAGGTCGCCAAATGGAGGACTATTTCGTCAGAGTCCCGTGAAAACCCCGATCCCAATGTCATTTCAGTCTGTGCCGGGGGGAGTCATTCCAGAAGCAATGGAGCCCTCGCATGGAACATCCATATGATGAAAACAAACAGTAAAACAACCAGCAGAGCTTTTTAATACAAAATTTAAAAGAAACAAAAAAAAAAAAACCAAAAAAACCACACCACAAACACAGACACAAAACAAACTCTTACATTTTTCATGTATATACTTGTAAATAATGAAAGAATGAAGTGGGGTAAAAGTGTATTTTGAATATTCCCAATTTTCGAAGTCAGTAAAAAACAAAACAAAAAAAAAANAAACTCTTACATTTTTCATGTATATACTTGTAAATAATGAAAGAATGAAGTGGGGTAAAAGTGTATTTTGAATATTCCCAATTTTCGAAGTCAGTAAAAAACAAAACAATGAATGACTTTGTAAATTTTGTTCTATATGAATAAAAAGGCAAACTACTTGTGATCGTTCTCAAGTGCCAAAGAAGACCAGTTACTGGGACTGAGGGCAGTACATTTTTTTCTGTGGATTTCAACATTTATTCCCTTGCTCTTTTTTTTTTCTTTAAGTGAAAAAAATTTCCCGTTTCTTGCTAGAAAACATCACCATGCTCAGATCTCTCCCTTCCCCAGAACTCTATTTTATAGTCAAGATGGTAATTCACTCGAAGAATTTAACAGCTGGTATTAGCATAGCAGTAACAAATGTTCTAAACATGAATTATAACTGAAATTGAACAAACAATAAACAGAATAAAAGATAACTTTTTCCTTCTAACAACAATTTAAATTTCCACACAGTTTCTAAGTTTAAGCACACGATTATTGAATTGTGTTTTTACGTCTGCTGTGCTGTGTGGCGCTCTTTATTTAACCTTCTGTGTTTTATTATATATATAATATATATTATATATATTATATATATAAATGCTTTGACAAACAGGTTTCAGGTGAAGGGGAAAGCTTTTAAGAAAAACTGATCAGCTCTTTTTTTTCGTGTTGTGTACCTGACTGACAATGGGGAGGAAACAATGGTTGAAAGGGGTGAGACAAGCCAGAGCTTCAAGGGTAGGAGATGATGGTGTTGCAGTGACTGTGCCCTCCCATGCTATCTCTTTCTTTAAGCTTTCAAGGAATTTGCTGCATAATGGATACAATGTTCTCTGCTGAAGTCATATCCCTGAATGACAAAGCTAAACTCACGACTATAAGCACAGCTCCGCTTTTTTCCCATTGATCTTGTAAAGAGAAACATTTTAATGGCCGTGCCTATAATCTTGGTAGAAATGGCTGTAAAATCCTTTTTTTTTTTTTTTAGTCTGTGAAACAAAATCAGAGGACAAAGAGTAACACATATATTGAATTTAATGTCTCGTTCTGCAAGTATTTCCAGTGCAATTTCATATGACAAAATCAAAACAAAACCAAAACACATTGTTTCCTTCCCAAATAATTGTTAAAATGCCCAAGATAACTGATCCTTTCACCTTCCTCCCCTGCCCACTGCTGCTAATAGACCACCTCTATCTTTCAGAATTGGCATAATTCAGTGGCTTTTTCAAAAGTATCCCTATAGCATGTTATATCTTTCCTTTGTAGCTGGATTTCTTCAGTTTATTAGAACACTGCTATTTGGAAAAGGCTGTAGATCTCGGTGCAGCAAAATCACTGCCTATGTTAAGGTGCAAAATGCTTGAACAGAGGTAAAAATGCATTCACATCCCAAGAAAATGAGCAGGCAATCTGGGCCAGGTTTTTGGTTAAATAAACATTTAATCGAGTGCTCCTAATTTGATTTGTGTAATTATGCAACAGGTATATTTATGATAAAAGTCCACACATTTTTACATTTCCAGTTTAAGCAGTAGGGAAGACGAGTCAAACTGTGATACAAAGCCAGCCTAATGGAAGAGCGTACTCAGCATACTACTACTTTTTAAACGAGGAATATTGATGGTGAGCTTGCAGAAGGAGTACTCTTGCAGGGATTAATTTGTCTCTGTTGTCAAACTGGTTCCTCATGAAGATGGTGCGATTTTGCAGCTTGGCACAAATTGCCCTATTTGCTTCAAACTAATTAAAAAATGAGTAATGGTCTAGTCAGCTGACTAGATTTATCCTATTTAGAGACTTGGCCCACACAAACTTGGGATATTTTTCTCTTTTCTTTTGTCATGCTTTTCCTTATGGTTATCTTAACAAACCTATGGGCACAGGAACAAATAGTCATTTCTTCCCCTGGTTTTTCCCCACTTTCCGCAAACACGCCAGTTAGTTATGGCAGGAATAACTGCACAAAAAGACTATGCACACCTAGGTATCTGTTAAGACACTTAGGAGAAAGCATGCAACTATTTGCATTGGAAAAACCCCCTCATTTTTATTACCAGCTTAAGAATTTAGCAGCTGCAGAGGAAGATGCTCCAGAAGAGGTACAGGGAGATGCTTGTGTAGCTACGAGGGTGCAAATCTGCAGGTTAGGCCTTGGGTGGAGCAGGTGCTCTCTCCCTGGGTGTACCAGTGCGAGGAGGTCATGGTCCCTCTTCCAGAGCATTCTCTGCACCCAGAGCACAGTGGGTGAGCAGCTCCCTCGGCCACCTCGGCAGCACAAGGCAATCACCCACCACATCCTCCCTTCTGGATGGCGAAGAGCCATGGTGAGCTGCTGGCGCATGGCAGCGTAGCCACTGCTGCTGGTTCTGCAACAGTGCTATAGCAAACAAGCTTGTCAGAGGTTGTCTGAGTTGCTCCCTGGCCATTTCCCCACAAAGCGCGCTATTTGTTTGCTACAGAAAAGCTCGGAGGAGGGGCTTGGAACCCTGCCTTCTTTGAGGCATCATTGCTTTTACAAAATGTAGTAGAACATTTTCATATTATGGTCTAAACCACTGTACTGAATAAATGTGGAATAAATTGTGAATACAGTACATTTTGGGGATTAACTTTACAATTCTCCATGTTCAGTGTTCTCCTCCTGGCTTAGTCTTGCCACGTGCTGTAAAGCTTGGAAGTGTGGTTTATGCTTGCAAACAACATTGGATCTCACTGATTCTCACGCACAGAATATGACTTGCCTGTTTGAATGTGCTGCAGGATTACACCTAAAATGACCAGGATCCTGAAAAATCAAACCACGCAGACCTCTTTCAGAAAAGTATTAAGCATGTGTGCAAGCCCTATAGAAAGCAGCTGCTTTATGCACAGGTTTTGCTTTGCTAGTTAATGATGGAGTTAAAATGCACATCTCAAATTAAATATATGGCTTATTTTAAGCAGCTGGGTGAGCTCACCAAACTCCTTGGGTCTTTATAGTTGCTTCAAGTTAACTGTCTTGAGTGCTTTGCTGCATCAGGGTCCATGCTATAAAAGCAGGAATCCACAATGGCTCTGCCACTGTCTAGTAATTATTTGTTTATATAAAAGTTAGCAAGTCTTAGCTTGAGCCTGTCAACCCTGACAGGAAGCTGTTAAATCTTTCATGTGATGGTGGTTTGGTTTTAGATTATTTAAGCAAATCACCAGGTTCACCTTGCACATAAGCAGTGTTTCTTTCCCCATAACTTTCAGTTTTCAAAGTAAATGCAGAATGTATAATTTCCATATTCTGTCTCTTGTTTTAAATTTATATCGTCATTTTGGTAGATCAAAGCATTCACTTTCTAAATAATATGTGTTCGCCACACACTCACGTATATATATACACATGCACAGTCACTCACAGAAGAGAGAAATATAATTTCCATGTGATGTAAATGAGCACAAGCTCAAAGCTCTCACAGAGCTGTGCTTATTTACACCACCTGCAGATTTGACCCTTCATTTTTAATATCTGGCAAGTTGAAGTAGAAAAACTGCAGAAATTCCTGAAAACTTTCAAGACCAAAATGTGCCCTTGATTTTCAAATGGAACTTCCCCGATTGTGCTTAAAAAAAGGGAATAATGTATGATCCCAAATATTCCTGCTCCTCCAGGATGTTTACATGGCAAAGGTGGTTGTACATGAAACGGAAATCGAGTGCCTATACCTCCCTTTTATCATGCTCTTTTGCTGATGAACTTTCGCGAAAGTGACATCTGTGGCACACCACTTGTAGTGCATCTTGTTCTATAGATCCATTAGTTTAGAAATGACTTTATTTTCATACAAAAATGTGACTCCGTTTCTTCTATTTGCTTGCAATCCACGGGCAACCTGCTTGCAATCTGAAGAATGCATTGCTCTTATTTCTTAGTATGTCATGTTTTCCTATTGCAATGGAAAAAAAGAGTAATTGTGCTTTTTAATTTCCGAGTTGAAAGTTGATAGAATGTTTTTATGCTGAGTTACAACTACATGTGTGCAATATTTGTCTTGCAAAGTGAAATTCCCAATATCTGCCTTGCTTTGATAACCATTGCTGCACTGTAGATGAAGTCTCAGCAAAACAACTCACTTTCTCTTAGTCTGCTGATAGAATAAAACACTTAAACCTGGGTTCTCACCTGTGTAAATCAGCATCTCTCCAGTGAAAAGGTCAACCATACCGAGTTTCAGTAAGTGAGGATTTGGCTCTTGATATTAGGCTCGAGAGCGCTGCTTCCCATCAACTTGTATTCAACTTATACTCAGTGATAGCTCTGAAAAGGAAAATGTTTTCAGAGTCTCAAAAGTTAAACAGAAAGGGGAACACATTACTATTTTGAGCACTTGACATGGATTTGAGTTTAAACTTTATGCTGAAATAATTTAGAGAATAATTTTTTTTCTTAAAATCTGTTCAAATTTAGGTATACCTCTCCCCTAAGGAAGGTTAAAAGCTGTTGGCTTGGTGGCAAGTGGAGCATTTTCTTCAGAGGAAATCATGTTACCAGGCAGTAGAGCAACCACAGTGCTCAGACCTTTTTATTTTATTTTGCTGTACTGACTTGAAATTATGTTGTGAACAGCTAAAGAATAAGATAGATCTAAACCCAACACATTTGGGGCATCCCGCTGGAAATTTCCCAGAGAATCCACATCCTTTTGCAACCCTGGGAAAGGCAAGGAGAAAGTTAGAAGAAAACTATGAAGAGAAGCAAAATTAAAGGTAAAAATGAGTGTGTGGTGAAGGGGGAGGGAGAAAAGGGTGGTTACAACTCGTACATCTTGCAAAGCAGCATTACTTGTATGAGAAGCCTTGATTCCACCATAGAAGCAGTTGCCTCAGTTAATTATTATTTTTCTTAATTTTTAGGAAACAAATAAATACAGCATTTGTTCTACCAGAAACAGTTGTTATGTTCTTCAAGTGTTGGGATTATTTGTTTGGTGGTGTCAGTTTTTTGGCTTGATTCTCACTCAGCTGGGGAAAATCAGCTTCCATCAGTGGTTTGCACCTAAAGCAGCTGTGGGCTGCTTGCTGGATGACACTCCCAAGGCCTGTTAGGTCTGCAGCTGCAAAAAATCAGCCTCACCTAGCTACCCATGAGCCTCTCACTTCTCTGGGTTTGGGCAGGAGTTAGGGCTTAGCCGTATCAGCTGAGTCTGTCTTTGGATTTCTGGTTAAGGGTCCCATTTTGCTAATGTCTGTATTGGAGAGAAGCAGCACAGAAACTCGGCTTCTCTAAGCTTGCAAAGTAATGGATAACAGAAGTAAGTAATGTGTAAGGCTTCAGTCTCTTACTGGGTTTTATTTTCTTCTAAGTCAGGCTTATTAGAGGTTTTTTAAAAAATATTTTTAACAGCATGCTTACAGAGTACTATTTAAATTGCTTTCCTTTTTCCTCAGTTAAGCTGATTTGAATTAGAAATCAATCAATGCTGCTAGTAGTTTCATATCACATTATAATAGAGCACCACCATAAGAAGTTTTGTTTGGTTTGGTTTGTTGGGGTTTTTTGTTTGTTTGTTTTTTGAATTCTGTTTCTTGTAAGTCTCATTGGAAGATGTCTCATCGCTCAGTACCTGTTCAGTTATTTTGTTGTGGTTATAAAGTTCTGTAGTTTTGAGGGTGTCAAGGTTTCTATCCGTTTTGGTCTCCATATAGCGTAAGGTGTGTGTGCGTGGGGGAAATAGGTCCTCGCAACTGTAGCTAGAAAGAGAGATGGAAAATAGCAGCATGGGGGAAGAAACTTGAACAACAAAAAATGCGCACCTTGCCAAAGCTTCAGCTGCTTGGATATTTTGCTGGGATAGAACATGATTTTTTAATAATATGTCACGTGTGACTGTCTGTACTGTAGAAATAATTCGAAATGTTTTTAGGTGGCAAACTGCAAATCATAGCTCAACATGCCCCAAAGTTGTTTTCAAGATAACGAATGCTTTTCTTTTTTATTATTAATTGTTCTGTTACAATGTCATAACTGAAACTGTATGTGAAGGAATATGAAACCAGAGGTTTTAAACAGCTTTAGTTGATGATCAGGCTACTTTTAGACTCTGATTCTAAGAAGTCATTCATTAAAGGAAATATCTTTAAGATTTTCTACATTTCAAATTTTTCTTCATTGCTTTCCCTCTTGTAAAATGTATGGCTGCTTGTTTATTTTCTAATGGAATTATTTTTGAAGTGGTTAAGCACAAAGGAGCCCAGCACTTCAGGTAAGAATTGCAGCTAAAAGAACAAAAGAGCATACAACCATGACAATGAACTGTGAAGAAGAGAGATCCCAGATTTATGTATCTTTTTCTGTATATCAGCAGAAAAAAACCCTTGACTTCTGTTCAATGTACCTTTTATATGATTTATATTGGATCAATCCCATCAAACTAAATACTTTCCAGAAGTAAAATGCTCCAGCCTACCAAAGTGCTGAAATACGTATTTGCAAATAAATCTAAGCAGACATTGGAAATGTTTCCTTGTCTTATATAGAAAGCATCACTTTAATTTGCTGAGGTTGGTATACTTACTGGTTAAAGATCTCAAGGACATAACTAAAGCATTTGGTAGTGCTGTGCTGCACCCAGGCTCATCGTGCCAGGTACTCATGACGTGGTGTAGCATCCCACAGGCATCGGTAGCCACACCAGCAGCACAGGGAAATGGGGATGAAATTAGATCTTGGGAACAAGTACTTCATCCTGAGACAGAGGTGGAAACCTTTATTTGCAGTCATAGACCCTTTTTCAAGTTGGTACATTTGTCAGGATCCCGGAGGGCTGAGCTCAGCCCTGTTGCTGCCCATCGCCTGCAGCAGAAGGGACAGGCGTGTCCTGCTCTGGGTGAAGAGGAGGGATGTGTCCACATGTGCTGTGTTGTGGGTTTTGTCCATCCATCAGGGTGCTGCTTCAGTGTTGGCTATGTTGCTGCACTGAGTGAATAAGGTGTGACAGGAGAAACTCTCCTGAGAAGTGAGGCAGGGTGTAAGCAAGTGTAGTGTTTGCGAGCTGTTGAAGATGAGTAGTTTATGCATTTCAGCTGCCATTTAAAAGCTGGCCAGGAAAATACATCATAGCATTTTTCTTGAATTGTGGTGAGAACCAATTTTTGGGAGGGTACTTTGGTCATGAAAGCTTTCAACTTCCAGTACAGCAACTGTTAATGAAGCTGTAGAGCCCACAGCTGAGCAGGCACCCTGAGATAATGGCAAAGTGAGCATGGACTGAGATATTTGTCAGTTTGCTGCGAGCTTCCTGAAGAGCTTGTGCCTGCTGTGGTGGTAGCAGAGTAGCACAGGAGAGTACCAGAGCAGTGATGGGAGGGGGAGCTGCTGGGAAAGGGGGTATGGCCACAACCTGGGGAGCAAGGACTACTGCCTGGGGACGCTGAAGATCTGAGAGGAGTCCTGTGGTGTAGGCAAGGTGTTGGGGTGGAAATTGCCCTTCAGCAAGGGTCAGTGAGGTTGGGAAATAAAATGGGGAAAATATTGTATCAGAGTATGAATACCTACCTGTGTATGAAGCATGGACATGGGGGTTGCTGCATGCAACTGTCATTTGCACGGAGGCTTCCTAAAATCCGTATGATGCTAAATGGGGAAACTTGAGTCAGGGTGATCCTGGCACGTGGAGAGAACAAATAGCGATTGTATCAGGATGTGCAGATAGGATTTTAAGTGCAGTTGCTGTTTTAATTCCGTATTGTTTGATTTCCCTTCCTGTTCTGTGTCTGCAGATCAGCTCACTTGTCTCTTCTGGCTGTGATTAGTTGTGCAGCGTTTACCCAACTCTTTGACAGGGGGAATGTGCTTTTACAACACAAGAACAGCTTCCTCTTGCACATTTGCATTCCTGGCTTTGTCTTGTCATTCATGTCAAAATGTCAAGCAGAGAAACATATGCTTTCAAATGGAGTTTCTGCAAACCATTTGGATCAATAAGGACTGTCTGTCTGCATATTTGTAACATCTGCCACGGAGGAATATGAAGCTCTATCAATTCAGTGGCTTTAGTAAACCGTATTTCACTCCAGACTGTAGCTTGTTTACATTCAGTGACAGGAAAAAAATTGGTGCTCTGGGCACTGCAGAGGTCTATTGTAAAGCGAGTCCTATTTTTTGGAAACTAGATGTCTCATCTTTTGCATGCAGCAAGTACATGCTATCCTGACAGGGCAAGGTATTAATCCATACATGTGTCACTCTGAGCTCCTGACAGCTCAATGCAGATGCTGATCATCCCTGCTCTGCTCCAAAGGCTGATGCAGGCAGTAACTTTGATTATTCTGAGACAGCACCTGAAAAACTGCCAGGGTGTCAGGGGGAGGAACCATCTGACTGGACAGCAAGAGGGGTTTGGGGTGGGATGGGGAGGAATGTCTGGTCACAGTCCATGGGAGCAACAAAGGTGAAGACTCCTCTGTGCTGTGTCTGGTGGGATTTGGACACAGGTGGAGGTACATCTCTAAGGGCTGAAATATCACAGCCAGAAAATGGTGGTGGGGTGCAGTTGTAGGAGAGAGATTTTAAAAATAGGGAGAGTGCAGGGCAGGTTAGCAGGTTACTTGGCCCTGGAGCAAAGCTCCTGAAGTGGTGCAGGTACCTTACTGTGAGAGACTGTGAGGCTGCAAAAGAAGCATCCTGCAGTGCCAGCCGGGATATGAAAAGGTGGTTGTGCAGGTCCCAGGCCTTTACTTAAAGCCCGCTTAGTTCCACAGCGTTAAGTGCTGTGAAAAGTGTATTAAACCTTTTATTAAGAACTCAAACAGCGGGCAGTCAAAATATGCAAAATGTGAAGTGTTAAATTAGACCATCAATTTAATTATTCTTTATCACTTAATCCTTTTACCTGTGTGGCTTGTTAAAAGAGAACCCTTCTCTGCCATTCAGGGAGGAATCGCGGAAGGCAGCAGCATCCCTCCGTGAGGGAGGGGAGGGAGTTGAGGAAAGCCGTCTTGCCGAGGTGGAGGCAGCTTCTGTTTGCGAGACACAGGCTTGGGCTTCAGCAGGACTAATGCAGGAGCAGTGGGTGATGAAGAAGACACACTTGGTCGGCAGCGTGCTGACCCTGGCTGTTAAATTCATTGTGGGTGGAACAGGGCACAATGTACCAATAGGCAGAAATTACACCACTTTCGAACTGAGATTTTGGGTTTTCTTTTTATGTGAGGGCAGGGGACGGACAGGAGTTCTGCTACAACAGCTGGGCTGTGTCAGTAGCACCCATCTGGGTGCCTGGCGCTCTGAGCGATGCTGCTGCAGGTGGGCAGGAACCGGCTCAACATGAGCTGCTTCGGGGCTGGCAGTAGGTTTGATTCGGTGGTCATGACTTTGTCTTTCTTGCTTGACATTAAATGGTTATAAACAAACATTAAGAAGAGAAAATAGGTTTTGTTTTGTTTTTGTTTTTTAAATTATATTTCAGTAAAGCCTAAGGGAAAATTCTAGCTTTTTCCTCATCAATAAAATGCTTATTTTTTCAAAGACAAATTTCTGTATATGTGGGATGTGATGAACCGGTAAGATAACAATGTATTAAGAAAAGAAAGAAAAAAAAGGCCCTTCTCTGAAGTTTCTGATGCTTCTGGAGTGTTTTTGCATTGGAATTGATTGTTCAAAATTTCCTGGAGTTGAATTTTGATCAAAGCTTACAGTGGAACTGAGGGTGTGTAATGTGTCTACTTGGGAAATACATAGTATTTTGTGTTTAAATTAGCTGGTCATTGTTGCACAAATACCAGCAAAATTCAAAATGACTACTAGTGAGCGGGAAATTAAAAGTATTCATAGTTATTAAAGACAGAAGCATTAATATTACATTTTTCATTTAGTTTTAAAAGAAGTACTTATTTGGAGATAATTAGCATTAAATTACTCACCTGGCTTTAGTTACGATGGGTTTATTAAGTAATTATTGAGAGATTGAACAGTGGCACATGTTGATTATGTTTAGATGTCACTTGTCTTTGTTTTTTTCAAGCACTAGAAAGAAATAACTCAAGTTTTCTGACAGCCAAAAAGAAGGTAAAAATTGACGCTATGATTGAGTACAAGACATTTAAAGTCTCCAAACTATTAAATTTCAGTGGGACTTAAGCTTAACTCCACAGAACCCCTTTGATAGTCTCTGATAAAAGTAGAAATCAGCTCACCATTGTTTTGTGCATGTCATGTCAGATGCATGGGTGGAGATTTCAAAGCTGTTTCACTATTTGGAGTGATTAATTCAAACCCATACCCTAATATTTGTGGAAGGGTGGTTGTTGGGTTTTTTTGGCTTTTCTTTTTGTGTTGTTTTTTTTCTTTGATCAGTTTTGAAATTTTCATTATGTTGAATATCTTTCCATCTTAATTATTAAAAAGCTGCAGACAACAAACTTTGTTTTTTCCTGCTTGGAGAGTAGCATACTGAAAAGAGGACTTTAAATCGCAGTTATTAGCAGAGATGCTCAAAGTGCCTGCCACTTTCTTCTGCCTCTGGGCAGACTCTCATACTGTGGGGTCTTTGGTCATCCATTGGGATCCTCTCTGCTGTGGTCCTACAGATCATGTAGAAATAGATGTGTACTTGTGGAATTCTTATAATATGAAATGTTTCAGATTCATCGAATCTTCAAATACTTAACGTTTATTTATGCTGGCCTTCTACTAGATATTCTGTATAACCCACCTCTGTGGGTCACATAGACTTTGTCTCATGAAAAGATCCAACTGTTCAAAAATAAAACCAGTACAGAAGTCTTTCAGCACTGCAAACAGACGTTACTTCGTTCCTAATGTTGTATAGAGAGAAAAAGTACATTTCAAGGACTATTAAAGCAGAGACCGTTAAATAAGCTGCAAGTAAATTTTGTTTATATTCTGCTAATGCTAATATTTGTATTTTTCAGTCATCTTTGGTTAATTTAGGTCAGTAATTCATGCAGCATTTGCTGTCATATATATTTAAAACCAGATGATATGTCTTAGCGTGTAAACACAAAGGCAATATTACCTCTTGTGATGGGGTAGGAACAAATGTTTATTTTTATCTGTATTGCTGTGTTACAGCTCTCATTCAAAGTGCAATAATTTTAAAAGCACAAAGATCTATCTTGTGTAAGCGAATCAATCTTGTTGAAAAACTAAAGCATTTTTGAGGAACTGGACACAAAATAGGGTCCTTTTTCCTGCTTGAAAATCTTGAAATGAAAACGTTTTGCTGTTCTTTTCAGGTAGATGTTTATTTTTGCTCTGAAGTGTGTTTGAAATGTTGTGTTTCATTGTGTTTTTCCCCTCTCGAAGGGGAAGAGGCAAAATGTGCAATGTTTCTCTGGCTTTCCTTTGCATGCTTACCTTTAAGGTTGCTGTTGAGGTGTTTGAAGGAGGTGGGGGGCTGAGATGTTTGCAGCCTGCCTTGGTCAGGTGTGTGGCTGGGCTCTCTGCTTCAGCAATACAGCATGTCCTGAAAAACAAAACCTTTCTGGCAATTCTAGTCCTCCTGGGCAAGCAGTTTGTTTGCTTTGGTGCTCTACAACTGAAGGCTTAGCTATCGAAAGAGAAGGGAAGTTTTAGACTTGCCCTAGACTATGCCCTACCACGTGGCATAGGTAGTTTTTTCAGAGGGTGTGTGTTTGTATAGGTTGGGGGTTTTTTGTGGCTTGTTTGTGGGTTGAGTGGGGTTTTTTTGTTGGTTAGATGAAGAATAATAATGTCCCAAAAAAGAGGTCTCAAGGTCTCAGCCTTAACATGAGGAAATTGTTTGTTATCTAGTAGAATCTTATATAGCTGTCTTCCTTGTGGCTGAATCATAACCACAGAATCGTAGATTCTACCAGGTTGGAAGGGCCTCATGGTCCAACATTTCTTGGCAAAAGCTCTGTCTTGACAAAACACAGACTAGACAAGACAGTCCAGCACCCTGCCTAGCTGAACCTTAAAAGTGTCTTATGTTGGAGAATCCACCACTTCCCTGGGGAGATTATTCCAGTGGCTGGCTGTTCTCATTGTGAAAAAATTTCCATTTGTGTCTAATTGGAATCTCCCCAGGAGTAACTGGCACCCAAACTTCCCAGAGAACTAAAAATTTTGATCTATTGCTGTGGCTGGCATAAATAAGTATAACTTTCTATTAAATTAAATCTATCACATAGTGCCTAATTATGTCACTTTGAGGCTTGGCCCATTTTCAGTGCACCCAGCACAGTTAGCAGTTTCCTCCATTTTTGAAATCAGAATAATAATTTAAAAAATAATGTGGTTATAACTGAAGGAAAAGAAAAGCACTGGGAAAGGGAATCGTTCAACTCATGCCCAGTGGGTAGGAATATGGTACACTGTTGCATTGGGATGACTCCTTACTGAGTTTGCAGGTGGATAACAACTTACTTGCATAAAAGTTTTGCTGGAGGTCTGTTTTATCGCCCCAGGAAGATCACACTTAATTTTTTTTTAACTAGTCTTTTTCTTTCCCACATGCTTCAACAATCTCAACTGCAGATATTCAGGAGAGCTCATCAATGCTTTCTAATTGCTCTTTGCTTCTTGTTTTGGGACTTGTCTACATGAAAACTCTTTTTCTTCCTGAAGGAGTGGCCCACTCTGCATTGGAAATTGCTTACGTAAATAATACGTAAATAGACTCGCCTATCTTTTCATGGAGTAACCGGTGGACTTGGGAATCTTCTTGCTGGCTGATGGTATGCTCATGCAGCTGAGGAAAAGGAAAAACAAGAGGGGGAAAAAATCAGCAGACAATGACAAGTAAAATCCTTTTAAATTCTGAATTCCTATGTCTGGGGGAAATTCTGTTTAGCTAGTAAAGAATTGAAACTTTGTCCCTTGAATACAATATATTAGCAGTTTTATCTTAAAATAATCACCAGTACGGTCGAGAAGATTTCTCAACTTGGCCTATATTTATCCTTGAGGTTGGCTTTGTTATCTGCCATACCAGCTGCTTTTCTCTGTTTCCCTAGTGACTCACTGGAGTTTCTCCAGCAGCAGAGCACAGACTTGCCCCCATGCATCATATGGGGTCAGTGCTGGATGAAGTGGTAAGTTAAGTTGTCAGGCTTCAAGACATAGCAATTGCTGCTTTATTTTCCTTTTTTCTTTTTTTTTTTAGTAAGTTAACTTCTCAACCATCATGCAGTACCATTTGTTTTGAACACTACCACTGGCAAACTGAGTACAGAGCTGGAAACTTGGGGGTGCCTGAGCAGAGGCTTGGCCACAGCTGAAACTCTGCAGTACTGACTTGTGCCTGGGTGCTCACCACCCGCTACCCCAGATGGGTACTCATCTCCCCACACCTGGAACAGAAGCATTTGAAGTCTGGTTTCTATCAAGACTCCACGTTTCATGTTTCTTGCAGCCTCTCTTGTTTAGGTGCTATGAATCCATGTTTGTCTCTGCAGGCACAGAAGGGATTACAGTTGTGTTGAGGCATCCAAAACTGATCCCATCTGTGAATGCTTCAGTGTTCAGCCTGCTACAGAGGATGTGCAATCAGCTCCTGTCATCTTCTGAAGAGAGAAGGGTGGTGGGAATCTTCATCCACCACCCATAACCTAACTCCTCTAATTTTCTTCAGCTTTTTAGATTTTATCATGTGAATGAAGTCACAGACGGGATACAGGTCTCTGTGCTAGCACGTACATGTGCAGTGCAAGTCAGTGAATTTATTTTATACTGGGTAGCTCAATTCTCATGAGTGAAATGCCTATGTCTTAGTTGTGTGACCTTTTCAATTGTTTGGCTATTACATGTAAATTGGTTCTATGTTAGCCAAATACTACCTTAATTAGAAAACAAAATACGCATCCTGGCACCTAATGTTTCCATTAGCTTGTTTAAATAGTCTGCAGACTTGGAGTTGGGCCAGATTGTTTATTCAGAGTGTATTTTTAATTGGATTATTGGTATGTAATAACTGATATATCACTGATCCATTATTAAAATATAGATGTGTTTGAAAGTGTTCTAACACATCCCACTGGAATTTAATTCAAATGTTTACTCCTATACAACAGAATAGGCCTTTCTTCTTTCCACACTAAATAATAAAAACCAAATTGTTGATGGCATATTTAATATCTACCTCCCTTTGTCAAAAATAGATTCACCTTTTGCCCATATTTGAGATGTATCTTTGAGTTTTTTAATGTATAAAGAAAGCTATTGTTTTCCTCTAAACTTTCAGAATGAATAGCCTCATTTTTTAAGTTGGAAATAAAGACTTTCTTGGTCAGGAAGCCAGGAAATACTATTTTCTTGGAGTGCACTTCCTTTGAAAATTGACAACTTGTTTCCACTATTTTTTTTAATATTGTAATCGGATGTAAAGAGACAAGTTGCTCTTGATAAATCCATTCTTAATCCAAGAAATCATCTCTTACTATCTCTTAACGACTGAGTTAGACTAAGAAGCACTTTTGAGGAACCACTTCAAAGGATTTTTGAAAATGTGCCTTTATTATGTCAACTGGATCATCCTTTGTGACCCTTTCAAAAGGAGAATAGATTTGTGGAGTGTGTTTTTCCCTTCTGAGAAGGCACAGTAGTTAGTGTGGGGCTTTTTGTCTGCCTCCCCGCCCACCACCACCCCTACACACACTTTTTCTTGCATAAACTCTGCTGCATGGGCTGTACGTGGCGATTTGGGAGGAGAGGACTAGAAAAAGAGCAAGACCTGAGCATTGCCCTGCTCAGCTATGCCTTCCCTGGCAGCTTGCAGTGAGGCTGCCTCTGAACCCCTTGGCCACCCATAGAGCTGTGCGGCCGACAGTGTGAAGAGAGTCTGACCTGCCAACTCTGCTCCTGTCCTGGCAGAGCCCGGTCCCATGGGAGCTGTACCAGCTCATGTTTGCCTCTGCCATGACACTGCACATTCCTGGAGATGTCTGTCTCTGGTCAGCTCAGTAATGTGTAACTGGTGGGCCTGAAGTCTATGCAGAAAGCTGCTGGTGAAGGATAAATGGATAACAAACAAAAATACTGAATGGGATCTTCCTTACTCAATCCAGCATACACCACTGTAAGCCCATTGCTTTATTCTGGGGATCTCTCCCACCCCATAAGGCTTCTGTCTCTGCTCAGTCACTGGCCTTTGAATCCTCTGTGTTAGTGGATCCTTTGGAGGCTTCTGGTCCAAAGCACTTGCCAGCTCAGACCTGAGCCTGTCTCTCTGTGAGAGGCGGCTTCTTTCTCAAATCCCTTTTCTCTGTGTTCTTGTCTGGAAGGATGTAATCATGACCTGTCACTCAGAGCTGCTCTGTATTTTGGAGAGAGTAATGACATTTCACTGCATTTCTTGAGTGATGTGCTGAATATTTTTTTCTTTTTCAGTAAAGTTCATGATAAAGCTAAAACCGTGTTAAGCAGGCATTGGTTTCCAGTAGCTGTTACTCGCCCAGCCAGAACTGGATGGATTTGTGGTGGCGACACCAGTGTTTTTTACAAGCAACTGTATAAATGTATCAGCCTTGTTAAAGTCCTTACAGCAGCCTTTGGTAGCTCGTCCCCCAAGGAGGTGAAATGAATGCATGCTAAAGGCTGTAGCCCAAGGGAACAGCAGTGTTGCATGTTCTCACCAGCGCAGTATTTCAACCCCAAACCGAAGTCTGGAAGTTTGGCTTGCACAACTTTGAGCTAAAGATCAGCCTATATAATAACTGGGGAGAAAATGGATCTGTTTTGCATGGCTTCAGTGACACTTATGTCCATGTTTATCAGTATGCTTTTAAAAAGAAAAAGGGGGAGGGAGGGAGAAACATGTTGTTTCACTGCTAGATGGAGGTCTCCCTCAGGAGTGTGCAAGGGTAATGATCCTTCTGTGTTCCTGTGAGTTTCCAGCTGGGACCTGAACCACACCTCACTTTGCATTGCTGAGTCAAGAGTGACCAAGGTTAGTGAGGCAGAGAAAATGGCATGCAACCATCTGTCCCTCGCTGGTTGTCCTGTGGAAGGGATTTTTGTCGGATGCTGTTGAAAATTTGAGAAGGCTAGAATGTGGTGTTACCATCCTTTCAAGGCTGCTTAGATTTGAAGTGTCTTCCCTTTGCATATCTTGCAAACTTTTTAGTTTCAATATTTTCTTTGTTAAATTGAAATCCTAAATGACTTGTGGGTTTAGGGTAAACCCTTTGCTTCCAGGTCTTAGGCAAAATGTTTTTGTTTGTACAAGTTTCTAATCAGAGGAATGAAGCCTCATCTTTAATGAGAGCTATGGCTGAAGACTCACAGGCTCTGCCTGCAAAATAGCATGTCTGATGGAAAGAAGATGAAACATTTTTAGTCAAATGTAAGAAGTTCATTCCAGAATATCAGAAATTATACTACTTCTCTGTAGTACTGCTTTTCTTGCTTACCAAAGTCACTGGATTCGCCTAGTTTTGAGGCATGTCTAAAATGTCTAACCTGCTGTAAAGGTTAATTATGGAGGAGTTGGAGCTGGGGCCCACCTCCTACTTGGAACGAAAAACCAAAATGCCACCTCCATAGCTTGTTAACTCCTGTAACCTCCTTGTCCTGGCTGGGACAGAATCATTGCCTTATTTACCACTTGGTGTGACTTTGATTTCCTTCAGCTAGAAATAGTTCGTAGCTGTTGCCTTCTCTATCCCAGTGCAGCTCTCTAAAAGCTGAAGCTGTCTGTCTATACACTGAGCACCCACGGGTACAAACTTCTCAGTTGCATCTCAAAGCAAGAAACCCTTTCCTGGTTTGACGTGGCAGGTCAGTCGCTGTTGCTGTGGTTCTTGTTACAGTAGTTATGGGTGTCACAATTAAAATATGGCAAAGGTGACCCTTCTGGTAGCTTCCATGGTGACTTAGTAGCAGACTGTCAATGGAGATATATATTTCTACTTTAAAAATATTTTTTTTCAGAGTGATCTTGCTGATCAGATTTCCATGTTGACTGTGAAATCTGTGCTTTTATAGGATTCAGAGCCTGCAAGGAAATATAACCGTCTCTAGCATACAGATAGTCAGTACAGTATTATGAGTTATCATGGTTTTTTTAACATAAAAAAACCCAACCAAACAATTCCTGTGTAGAAGGAGCAAAAATGCCCTCGAGCATTGTACAAATAGAGATTTTGGCTCTTACCTCAGAAGGTGAAGGAATGAAAATGTACCTGAGGCAGTATTTGTTCACATATGGCATGGATTGACTTACTCTTTTATCTGTAGTAATGCCAATGGTCAATTTGAATTCTAGGTCATTTAAGAGTAGGCAAAGCCTGGGCAGCAACAGCTCTAATTCAACGTAGTATTTTTGGAAGGAACTATCTTTTTGCAAGAAACTTGTTTCCTGGAGAAGGGAGCAATTAATACCTAATAATCTTTTTATATTCCCAGATACTAGTATTTTTATTATGACATTGCATGAGCAATATAGGATTTAAAAATAAAAATTAAAAATCATAGAATCATAGAAAGATTTGGGTTGGAAGGGACCTCAAAGATCATCTTGTTCCAACTGCCCTGGGCAGGGACACTCTACACTAGATCAAATTACCCAAAGCCCCATCCAACCTGGCCTTGAACACTTCCAGGAATGGGGCCTCCACAGCTTCTCTGGGCAACCTGTTTCAGTGCCTCACCACCCTCACAGTAAAGAATTTCTTCCTAATATCTCATCTAAATCCCCCCTCTTTTAGTTTAAAGCCATTATCCCTCGTCCTGTCACTGCATTCCCTAAGGAACAGCCCCTCGCCAGCTTTTCTGTAGGTCCCCTTTAGGTACTGGCAGGCCACAATTAGGTCTCCCCAGAGCCTTCTCTTCTCCAGGCTGAACAACCCCAACTCCCTCAGGCTGCCCTCGTAGGAGAGTTGCTCCAGCCCTCTGATCAGCTTTGTGGCCCTCGTCTGGACTTGTTCCAGCAGCTCCAAGTCTTTCTTGTACTGGGCACCCCAGAGCTGGATGCAGTACTCCAGGTGGGGTCTCACAAGAGTGGAGTAGAGGGGCAGAATACTCTCCCTCGACCTGCTGAACACAATTTCTGATGCAGCCCAGGACACAGTTGGCTTTCTGGGCTGCCAGCGCACACTTGCCAGCTCAAGTTGAGCTTTTTATCAACCAGTACACTCAAGTCTTTCTCCTCAGGGCTGCTCTCTATCCTTCTCCACCTAGCCTGTAGTTGTGCTTGGGACTGTGCTGACCCACATGTAGGACCTTGCACAGTAGGATAACGCAGAAAAACAGATAAAGTCAGTCATGAGCGTAAGGGCACCAGCATGTTTTGGAAATGTAGGAACAAAAGGCAGGAAGGTGTTCTTTCCTGGAGAAAAAAAAAAAA
>VWZZ01002251.1:121382-210522 GCA_013399095.1 Psophia crepitans
AAAAAAATCTATTGCAATTAAAATTTTTGTGATAGTAATGAAGCTGTGACCATATCATGATATCTGGAAAACACATTTCTCCAACATTGTTTTATTTGGTTTTGTTCTTTGAAGACTTGAAGCAAAGAATTCTGTTAAAAAAAATATTTAAAAGTTGGGGTTTTTAAGAAAGTAATACTTATTTTCTTTTTTTTAAGGTTGTACTTGCAAAATTTCCTCTGGTTCTAACTCCTTTGTCTGAGAAGCTTGAAGTTACTTCAGTTTAGTTGAAATAAATCTTTTCATGAGTCTGAAGGGGAATTTAGCGCTTGTTCCAAGAGAGCTGTTTTTAACCTTTTATTGCAAGTAGTAGGCTGGTTAGAGGGAAGATAACTGATCTTTGAGATGCATCACCTCCGGGTTCCCAAGATATAGATCTGTCCGAATGGGTGAGGGAAAGTAGTTTTTCTTGGTAGTTCTGAAAGGCCCATTATGACTTTTGCAGCTGTTTTGTCCCCCTTTCTCTAAGGTGGCAGCTCAGCCATCTCCATGCAGGTTGAGTATTACTGCTTTCCTGGCTTCTGAAGTGTATCTCAGCTGGGGTACAAAGACAAGCTTAGTGCAATAAACCTGTTAGACTTTCATCTTTTTAACCAGGGCAAAGGACTGATAGACCATCACTGTGCATTTCTGCTGTTTTAAGTAGAAGCGGTTGAAAACTAGAGGTAAAAAGATGAAATTGCTTGCATAGCTGTAGCACTTGATATCAGAGTGGAAGCCAAAGGAAATGACAAAACCGTGGTCTTTACTAGTCTAATAGCTTTTCTGTAGCTTCTCCACCAGCATATGCTCTTGCTTAATCTCAGCCCTAACAGATACTGATCAACAAAATTACTTTTCAAGGTCATCGCTCTGGACAGAGCCTTGCACCAGAGATAAGCAGCGCCCGCTTTGCAGGCGGAGTGATGCCCAAGATAGCCAGTGAGAAACGCTCCTCCAGCAGCCGCGGAGGCTGTGACCTGCCTTGGCAATGCTGGAGGCTCCTGGGGTTGTTTGGATCACCCAAAAGCTCTCCGAGAGCACTGTGACCCTGTGGCTTTGTTAATTTGAGCTGCATGGAGTAACCCAAGCTTTAGCTGAATTTAAAGGAATGTTTTTGACTCTTCTGAGGTATTTTTTTTTGTCTGTATATTTGCAATGTGAGATTCTGAGGGTGGTTGTTTTTACTGTACATGAACTACTTGATCTTTCAATTCACAGTCAAAAGATTTTCTTTTAAAGTTTTACAAGTTTAGTGATGAATCTTGAAAACTAATAATGCCAGTGAGAGGTTTGGGGATAAGCTGAGTGAGTCTAATCACCCTGACTAAAATGGGGGAGTGAATCTAATTTTCTTAGAATGCAAGGTATTGGGAAAATTATTACAAAATATGTTAGTTTGTTGTTGTATTGAGAATTAACAATGGCACTGAAAAAAACCACCAAACTTTGGTGAAATAATTTCTGTCCAGTAAATATTACTTCCTTCCAATATCAAATCCTCTTCTGCGTCACTGGGGACAGATGAACTACGTGGTAACAGGCACTGAAGTGATTTTTGGCCACAACAGATTAAAAAGTTGTTTCCTAGTAAATAACAGATACTTGAATAACGGTAGCGAAACCCTCAGAATTTAGTTACTGAAGGTTAAGGTTTGGGAGTCACCCAAGCACGCTGTTTTGGGGTACTGTAACATTTGTAGCCTAAGCTATTTTCTGTTTTCCCTGGAAAACCAGAGTGATGTCAGCAACCTTTGCACTGAAAACATTCTGAAATGAGTCTGAGCTGCGTAAGTTCTTTTCCTTGGGGTGAGCTGGATATATAATGGAAATCTCGGGTTAATTATTAAAAAGGAAAAGAACTAGGAAGTCACCTGATGAATAGCATCTTTTGTAAACTCTGCTTCATTTTGCAGTGAGGGACCAACTGCCCAATAAATGGCAGGGACATCCTCCAGTGTTACTCTGTTGTTTTAAGTGTAAAAGGATAGCATAAAATGAAGGTGTACCAAGTTCAGGCTCTTTCAGAGACTGCCTTGTCAGATTTTTAGGTTGCATTTGGGCTTAATGTGCGAGTAATGCGTTAAGTCATTTGACAGCCCTGTCTCTGGACACTAACCTGTTTTCTGGGGTAAGCTGGTGCATCTGCAGTGTGGCTGTAATCACCTATACTGGATATTAGTGTCTGCAATAGCAAATGGAGTTCCTGGGGCCTCCCCAGCATCCCCAAAACAGTTTGCTTTCCTTCTGTATGCCTGCCCTGGGAACATCAGGGCTAGAGCTGTTAGGCTTGAGTAAATTTTATAAGCACACCTCCACTTATGTGTGACAGAAAATCAGCTGACACGTAATAAATTTATTTCTCTGCTGCAAAGAAATAATAGGTTGCAACTGGTTACCAGTTTCTAATCTCTGTGCATTGAAAGAGTCATCAGCTTTGTTCCGTGTAATTGCATTCTTTAAATGTGGCTATTTGTGGTAGGTTATAGCTTGCAACTACAAACACATTTGAGTAGACAGCAGATGAAGTCCATTGGTTCTCCTTTTAGCCTTACTCAAGCAGCTTCCTTGGTTTTAGTGCAGGGACAGCTGGCTAACCTCCATGAAAGGAGGTAAAAGCGATATCTGAGGTGCACTTCAATGCCACAAAAAAAAAATAATCCATTTGTCTTGTCCTGATTCTTCTATTTCTTGAGTTATACATCAATATAAGTACAGGAACTTCAGTTTCAGCTATTGTGAAATACTCTTTAGAAAACTGCAGAACTAGCAAGGAACTCAATGCAAAATATTCAAGCATCCTTTCATTATGCACTGCATATTTTATATGACACTTGAGATGCACACACCAAAGAAAAGACAGAGAATCTTGTATTAGTATAGAGAATTGGGGAAGGTCTTTGCTGTCTTCACTATAGGTTGTGTCATTCTAGAGTCAAAGCTGATCTTATTTTCAGTGCATCAGGTAGCTCATGAACCCGAAGAGCAGAAGCTGCCATTTTTAACCTTTAGATCTTATGTAGTTACATAGGCTAGTTAGCTATTTTTTTCCAATTTATTATAAGACTTGAGTGGCAATTCAATCTTCATGCTAGCTTAATCTTCAGATCAGTGACTGCCAATTACTAACAGGAACACACGGATGCTGCTTTATCAATTATGATCTCAAGGTCAAACTGAAATGAGAAATGACCACTCTTGTTTCAAGGTGCCCAGGCCTAAGACACACAGGAGTCATTTCCAAATGCTGATCTTGTTTCACCGACAAAGATAGATACCCTTCAAACTTTCCCAAAATCTTAATGACCATCTATCTCTTCCACTCTACCTCTCCAATACTTGCTTAATCTGTATTTTCATTTTGAATTTTTTCAATGTACTAATAACTTTCACCTGTGTATCAGGAAAACATGATAGTGGATGCTTCTGGGTGGAAAACATGAGACTGTCCCATTTTAAGCTTACAGGGAACCTCTTCCCCCAAAAGTAACCAACACTGTTTTTGTTTTTTTTTTTGTTTTTTTTTTACCCCGCATGTACGGGCAGACAGAAAATATTTAAAACATGGTGAACACTGTTATTCTTTATGTAAATGAAAAGGGGTTTTTTTCTACTATAAAGGAGCTCCTTAAAAAACAAACAAAAAAATCCCAAACCAAACCCCACCCCCAAACCAAAAAACCCGCCAAACCAGACCATAAGTGTTGGGTGGGGGGATGCTTTCCATGTGGTGGTGTGTTAACTAGCAGTAATGTTTTCTGACCCAGTAATGGTGCTGGATAAATGGGAGCTCCAGAACACATTCCCACCTGTGTCCCTGTGCAGCAAGAGTCAATTGATACACCTCATCTGAAATGCTGTCTTGTGTAGAGGAAAAAGGAATTGGGCATCTATAATTTTTTTATGGGACAAGAGTCCTCTATTCTCATTGAAAGAAAGGAGATGGCAAATAAAATCCTCCTTTATTTATTTTCATGTGCTGAGGGACGTTGACTCCCTGAAAGCGGGCATCTCTCCACATGCTCTGTGTCTCTTTCTGATTAGTGATGACCTCGGCTCATGGCCAGAAGACTTGTCTTTACTTAGAAGGGGAGGCTAATTTTCTACAGCTCTAAAACAGTGCTTCCCCTGAAAATCATTCCTATTTTTTGTGCAGGAGAACTAGTGTCCCTGAAGGGCAAGAATCCAGAGGAAACTCTACAAGTATTCTCAGAAAGGGGAAACTCAAGCACTGTACCTAAGGGTCTGACATTTGGAAGTTCCTTATGGGGCAGTGGGAGAAACCTAAAGAATGTGCTCCACTGGGGCTGTGCTCAGTAACGTGTCATGCAAGGTCCTAGCACTCAGGAACCTGTCTCTTGAAACCACAACCCCTGGCTTCGTTTCTTATCTTCAGTGTGCTGCCAATGTATACAAACACAGAAAGCAAACGCATTTTGGTTTTTACCTGATTGTGCTAATATGTTGCATGAAAGAAGATACCACTTACAGCACGTATAGGCAATTTAGGAACTTTTACACTGAAATGCCATTAGCAGATGGCAGAGGGATGATATAAGTTGTAAGTAGTACAGGTGTAGTAGCTAAGCAACTGTCTCACATGCTGCTTGTCCTTTGGAAAGAAGACTTATGCAGGGGGGGAGAACAGCAGCTGGCATTATTCTCAAAGCTAATTTGGTTGACTTTCCCAGTCAGCTCCTTCCCTTCTTTTACCCTGTTGTGGGTACCTTTATTTTACCTCTTCCAGATTCTCACAGCCATCCAGAAGTACTCCCTCCATGCCAAACTGCTGTTAGGGGGAACACGATGTGCTCTTGGCTGGAGCCACGCAGCCCTGTGCTGACATGGGTGGGGGCTATGGCACTTGGCACTGTACCCTCTCCTCCCACCCCTCCCTGTGCAGGGGCATCTCTGCTTGTGCAAGAGAACTTGTCTCAGTAGTTCCGACTGCCTAAAAATTGATTTATCTTAGTTGAAGTTGTAGCAAGAAAAAAGCAAATAATAATTTCTATTTCTGATTCTTGATTTCCTAATTCTCCCTAACCCCCAGTGCGCTGAAGTGCCTGGGTTGTATTTCATGTTTGATCAGAGGGATGTAGGTGCTTTTGAGAAACTTGACTTTAGTCCATTGTTAACAATTATTCAGTGGGAAGTGGCCCAATGGGTGTTTTGTCTGGATCCTGTCCATCTGCCAAGCCTGCTGTCGCAGGTCTTGTGGTCGTTTTTGGGAGACAGACATAATTCTGAGATGAACAAATTATTAAGTTCTTGTAGGTCAAAACCAAAGGCCCTTAAGAGGGATTTGAAGGCTGTCCATCTGATGTGTTTGAAGGACAGCAGAGGAGCAGAAAATGAGGCAGAATAATAATGTTGTGGGAAATCTTACTTGCAGACTTGTCAGTCCAACACTGCTCAGCCTAGCCATGGCTGTGAGCCCCTGCTCTGGCCATGCTCTTCAAGGGGTCTGTGCCAATACCCTTCCTACCTCTTTCTTCACTGCACTGGTGACCAGCTTGCAAGCTAGATGATGTTTGGGAAGCCTCTCTTCTTTGTGCAGCTTGTGGTGCTCGTGCATGAGTTAGCCTTTTCAGCCACAATCGCGTAAACCTGCCAAGGTAGTTTGTTCACCCACCTCCATGCCTACAGTCCTCTGGGGCCCTGAAGGAGGATGGCAGGTAGAAGAGACTGCAGAATTTTAGAGCCTTAAGCAAATGTGCCATACCAGCATGAGCAGCACTGGAAAAACAGGGAGGAAAAAGGGAAAATGGGGGGGAAGTGGAATACTTAAGCTGAAGGAAGATTGTTCCCTCTGCCCTGGTTTGAGGCATCCTGCAGGATGAGCAGGCAGCAAAGAGGAGGAAGGTGTTACCTTGGCCCTGCTATGGGGCCAGCTACAACTCACTGCTATAGCATTGGTAGAAACATCTGTTATTTGGCCCTTCCTAGTCAAAAAAGGGAGGTTTGGAATAAACAAAGTCAATTAAAAGTGAATTTGGAAGTGACAGAGCAGGTACATGAAACAACTAGCAAGGGAGGAGTGAGTGGGTGTTTGAAGTTGCTTATCTCCTTGAAGCCTCATTGGTATCCCATCTCTTTTTGCCTTTACTCTATATTTTTCCCTCTTTCTCTAATAATTGTTGTTTGAAGGTAGGCTGTCCACTCAGGAACAAAGGCCTTAGTATCAAACTTTATGGGACCAGGTGCACATCTGGTGTGCTGGACATCACCTGCTAGAAGGAGTATTTACTCCAGAGGCTTCTGAAAACACCATAAATATCATGTCATCTACCAGTTTTGAGCGTGGTGCTGTGTCAGGAGCTTCATGTATGACTACACAGATATTCCTTGTACATTGTTTATTCAGCAATAGTCTTGCAATAGTGAAGTATGGTAGAGGTTTGGTCATTTAGAAGAATTTTGAGGCTTGCCATGGGTTTTGAAACCTTTATATGTAGAAAAAAAATACATTTTTTTTATGGTTTCCCTGAGAAAACAAAATGTGTATGGTCAATCCGCAACTTGGAAATCTGCAGCAAACCTCATAGAGGCAATTTAGTGAAGTATTTTCTGTAAAAATATCCATGGTGAATCATGTTATGTGGCTATCAAATTGGACACCATTCCTTTTTAGTAAGTGGCTAAAAAAAGAAAATTAACCTAGGTTGTAAAATCCCAAAATATTAGGGGGGAGAGAGACCTTTTCAATAAACCTATCGCAAAAAGGTACATACAGCAGAAATAAATTTCAGAAATGAAGCCATCTGTTTGCAAATTGTACTGTAATTTTGCCATTCTAAATTCTTGGTGAAAAGCATGTACTGATCCTTTAACGCAGGAAATGAAGAGTGGAGACTCTTCTAGTCTGTGGTATGCATCACTATTTCTTTATACACTGTTAAATGCTGACTGACCATCAAGTGCTTCTAATTATTCATGTCTCACATCAGCTTCAAAGTCAGTGAAACTGCTCTCATATATGATTAAGGGAGAAAGGCTGTAGTGCCCCAGGAATACAGGGCCTCACAGCGCCACTGTTTGCCTTTTCTAGCAAAAGCATGAAGTAGGTAGCAGCTCCTGACAGACAGGAGTGTATCAAGATAGATTACCAAACATTTACAAAATAGATCAAGCAGAACAAGAACTTTGTTTGAGAAATATTATATTAATGCTTCGCTAGACAGACCTTACTATTCTAGAATATCAATAAATGAGGCATTATTTGTTAAATAAAGAGTGGGTGAGTGTGAATGTGTGTCTCCATACCTATATATTACAGAAGAGCACTTATATTATTTTATAGAAGATAAACCCCTCTAGCTTTCAGAACAGGGGGTTCTTTCTAATTGACTACAATCACTTGCTACATAAATAACCCAGTTAAGCATCTTGTATAGCATTTTGGAGGACTCAGGGTATGTGTTAGTATTGTATGGATTGGAACAAAATTTGTCAGTTTCTAAGGGGTAAACACACCAAAGTCTTTTCAGTTCAAAACTAAAATGCAGTGCTGGTAGCTGCCTCTGGTGTTTCCTCTCCATCCTGGAGAGGGATGCTCCTGTGATTCGAGGCATGAAGCAGTCAATTGCTAAGTGGTGGCACAGGGTAGGAGAGACTTGCAGAAGTCATCTGCGTCTGGTTTGTACTAAGTGAGCAGGCCTCTGATGTGTGTGTAGTGGGGTTTTTTTGGTTTTTTATTTGAGGGCTAAGGGGAATAATTTCACATGTTCAAGGCTTCACTTGAAGTAGATTCACCTGCTGAAATGAGTTTGTGAGCTGCAGTGCTGAGCTGGACCAGGTGCTGACTGACCTTGTGATGCTGTTCATGGGTGCGCACCACTTCCAATATTTCCCTTTTGGCAAGGAGGAGGCAGGAGCAGATATCAGGACCTTTTGTATATACATCTTTGACTTTTCACAGTGAGTGTGTGTGTTCATCAAGCGTACATGATTTATAGGTACCGTGCATTCATGATGTGCCGCCCTCACTCCGCAAGAGGGATTGTCTGTAATGTTGGCAGTAGCAGAGAAGACTGGCTAATCCTGGTAATCCCTCAGACTTGTTTATGCTGTACATATTTATCTGTTGTAAATGTATGTTTGACAGGCCAGGAGTTCAACAAAAGTGAATTTGTGTCTAACCTTATAATACCATAGCTGCTGCCAAATTAGTTCTCGGGAGCATGGGTCTCTGCAGCCTTTAAATACTGTTGGGAGTGATGCTGACGCAGCCCTGGTAACACTTAAATAAGCCTCCTCTGTGCAAACAACTGTTCCTTACGGAACGCAGGGTAGATAATTTGTGGTTAGGTGTTAGCAGTAAAGCTTAGGAGACGGTGTGCGCCTTGGGACGGTGGCCTGGTGCTATGTACAGCTCTGTCTCAGCCGTTATCCCAGGCTGGAAGCAAACTCTATATTATCTAAGCTGGCTCAGGCCACCTTTATACCTATTACAGAGATTTACAGCAAACTTGTGCATCGCAGGACTGAGCAGAGGTTTATCGAAGACCGTGAGTTCCTGTTAGGCACAATAAGGGTATTATTGCTGCTAGTCCCATTATCATCAGATGAATTACTAATGTGTCATTCACTGTGCTGCAGCGTGCACCTGCAGCTGCAAATGGGACGGAACTGGCTGGCAGCATCTGAAAGCCTCTGCGGGAGGCAGATAAATGGCAGAAGTTAAGAGCTGGACTTGGCTTGGAAACAAACTTTGACTGAACTGAATGAAATATACAGGCTCTTCAACTCTTTTTTGTTTTACTTCACTGGAATAAAAACTGGGCGTGTGAAAGTTCAGAGGCCTGAGGGAGATCTCCAGAAAGAGCAGAGGGATTTAGAGCATCCCAGGGACAGGATGCTGTGTTACTAGCAGACACCGTTTTGGTAAGCAGGTCAGGGTTTAGGTTTCCACTCAGCTTCATGATTATTTTTTTTTCCTCTCTCTCTTTTTCCTTTCTCTCCCTTCTCCTTTCTCTCCCTTCTCCTTTCTCTCCCTTCTCCTTTCTCTCCCTTCTCCTTTCTCTCCCTTCTCCTTTCTCTCCCTTCTCCTTTCTCTCCCTTCTCCTTTCTCTCCCTTCTCCTTTCTCTCCCTTCTCCTTTTTGTCTCCTGTGGGGGATAAGCACTGGTCTTCATTTAGAAATGCTGTCCTGAGAAATACTTTGATCTCCAACTGGTATTTTCTCGTAGAAAACTTTTGCTTCAATAAAACTTCAGTTTGAAAAGGGAAAGAACAGCAGCGTCTTTTTGGTTTTTTTTTTTTAATGGAAAGTTTCTGACCTGCTGTATTTTAGAGGATGTGCTACTGCGAAGGTTTGGATATCGTAGAAGTAAAGCTCCTGCTATTACTTCTCAATGGAGATCCTAAATCCTTTAGCACATGAGAGCCAAATCAAAGCTCAGTTCAGCAGAGAGTCTGAGGCTTTTGCTACTGTGGGATGTGATGTTTCCGAGGCACCTGACTGTATGTAGAGAAGCCACGGGTAAGCTGTGATAGCCGGAATTAAAGGCCGGTTCCAAAGTCTGGTGACTTCAATGGGTCCCCAATTAGCCCTTTAGTGTGCTTTTCTCTTGGTGGGGAGTTGACAAAAGAGTCATAAATAAACCTGGCTCAACTTCAGGGCACTGCTTTAGATTTGGCTCATGCATGGATGAGTGCTTTTGCTCTTCCAGCACTCTTTCTTCCCTCTTAATGTATATAGGATGACCAAAATCTGGGTGCCACATTTATGAAAAGGTGATCTGGGAAGATCTCTTGTGAACAGGTGGGTAAGTCAAGCCCCATGCCTGATCTGTTTGGTGAGCTGCAAATCCTTTTAGTTATCTGCAACCCCATGGGAGAGTCTGTTTACAAGTTACAAATGAAATTAAAGCTGGGGAAACAAGTTGGCTAATAAGACTGCAACAAGAATGATCATCAAGCTTGGAGGAACAGGAGGATTCCAATGTGACCAGCCACTGTACAGCGGTGTTGATTGTTAAAGGATTAAGCATGCTTTGGTAGGTTGATGCAGAAAGGTGATGAGCATCTGAAGCCTGCTGCAGGGCTGGAGCTGCTCAGCACCTCCTGGGTTTGATGGCAAAACATGCTTGGTTTACCTGCACAATCAGCATCTGCCTGACTGCTGATTTGTTATTTACTTGCAAAGTGCAGTAATGCAATATAAACCTTAAGGTTCACTAAATTCCCTGCTCTGTCACAGTAGGTATTGTGAAGGAACAATTTGAGTGCATGCTGAATTGCTATCTGGGGGAAAAAAAAACCCCACTTGCTGAAGTAGAAGTATCAGAAAGATACATGGTTATTTAGCCTTTTGGTTTACTCTTTGTACTGTTCAGTAGTACTAAAAAGATGGTGCTTCGGGACTGGAGTAGATGTGTGTTTCTACCAAAGAGACGGAGAAATAAATAAAATCCTCATGCATTGGTAGCTGGTTCAGGTGAGGAAACAGTCAACATCATGCTAATTTGCCACTGGAGCAGAAATGTCAGGAAGGATGGTGAAAATGCACTGAACGTAGCAATTATATTGATAACCTACCATTCCCAGCAGCAGAGAAATCAATCTTGCACTGACAGGACTCTGACAAACTCTTATGAAAATCAGAAAGGAATCAATATTTGTTGTGTGATAGAAATAACTGCGAGGACATTCTTGTTTTTCATGGTTCTCCCCTTTTATTTTTTTTTTCTTTTTCCTCCAAACAGCATGGTTGAAAACACTGTAAATTAGAGAATTAAGAGAAATATTAAAAGACAAGTGTCATTAGATATGTAGAGTGGCCACCTGACTAACCTGGCTTTCTTTATACTTAGCTGTATGTAGTATTTTAATAGCTTTGACATTTAGGAAGAGTGTTCTGAGTCCCTTGTTCTGCACTGGGGAGTCTCTGTGTGTGGGGTTTACATTACTGATATTGAGTTTTACACTTTTTTTTTTTTTTTTACTCTGCAACAGAGCATTAGAAACAATTTACCTTTTGTTCTGCAATTAGTTAACTAGATGAGTTGATTGCTCTGTTATTAGTTATCTAGATGAGTTGATTGCTCTGTTAAAGGGACATGCTCCTACAACTTCACCTACCTGACTGATCCTTTATTCATTCGTACCTGTGTACCAGGTAGTAATTTTATTTGGTAGTGAATGAAAAGTTTTGACACTTCACAAACTTGCCTTACTCCCCCTTCCTCTTTGTAGAGATGCTACAAAAACTTCTACCAGCTCAAAATCTCCTCAAACTGTGGTTTCCAGCCCTTTGGTGTGTCACCAGCCATACACTTTGCACTGCATTTCATTTTGGTTTTTACACCATTGTAGATTTTATTTTAGTTCTAACACATAAGGAAAGGGAGCGTTTGGACCTCAAGAGAGCTTTCCATTTTGAAATATAATTGTGATTGGGAAGCTGAAATAAAAACAAAGTGTTTTGAACACACTGAAATTTTTTCTTCGGGTTTTCAGTTTGCTCCTTTGAAGTGTTTCTTTTTTAACCCAGTTTGGAGTGGGGAAAGCTGTAGAAATGTTCTAACATCTGTGAGCTGAAATGGGTTATGCAAACTTAGTGATGGAAATAAGGGAATAAAGTTGACTGTCCCATCTACATTCTGTTACTTCCTTGTTACTCACTATGCTGAGAAGAAAGCATAGTATTTGGCAAAAAAATGTAGAACTAATGTGAAACCATCTGAATCCTACCAGATTATAAAGGACTGCAAAAGATATGAGGAGGTGGTTAAAAGTTCATGAACTGAAACCAAATCACATATTATTAATTGAGAATTTGGCCCTTTCAGCAATATGTGCAAGAAAACCAGAGGTTTTGGAATATATTAGATTGAGAGCATTAAGTTTCACTAGAAATTGCTAAATGAAATGTTTAATAAAGATCTCAGTAAGAAAAGAAAGAACGTTTTGCTCCTCGATGCCATATCTCCTAGGAAATGTGTATGAACCCAACTGTCTGAGCAATACAGCAATACAACACTGTGTATTGTGAATTTGCGCGATAGAGATGCGTAACGTGAGTCTGAACTGCTAGAGAGCCAAACCTGCAAAGGTCCAGGCAGGACCAATTTATTCTTGCTGCAAATAACAACCAGGCCAAAGTCGCATACTGTGCAAAATGTTACATTTTTTGCAAAGAGCAGTGAGTGCTAGAGGGCAAGAAGAAAGTTTGATTTTTCATAATGAGGAAATAATGTAAATGTGTGTAATTGTGGAGGCCTACAAAGGTGTCTGAGGAACACCAAGGGACTGATGCTACCTGCTCCCTCTCTTGCTGTGCCCTTGTGATATGACATTAAAAGGCAGCAAAAGGCCCAAACTGAGCTCTTGGAGGCATCTCTTGGAGCCTGCAAGCCCAAGGACCAGGGTGTGTCCTGGGGATGAAGTTGATGCAGGGGGGGAGGAAAGTGATCTGGCATCCCAGGAACATCTGTGGTTTGGAGGGAGCCTGCAACAGGTGCAGTAGCTTGACATGTAGTTACAAGATAGATTTGTCCAGGAGCGGGGGTAGTTAAGATAACCCTCATAGCCCGTATCTGCTGCCCTCTCTAATTCTTCCTCCTTTGTCTTTCTGATGGTTGAAATTTTTAAATAATCTCAACATGGGGAAGCAATAGCATACTGCTGTGAAAGTAGCACCAAAAAAGGTGGATAGCAAAACCCTCCTTTGCTCTACAGTAGAGCAAACAGTAGTTTGAGACATGTACTTGTGAAAATTAGAATATTGTAACAGCCTTTGCAGGTCTTAATTAGCACCACCAGATTAGCAACTCAAAGAAAACTGTAATGACAGCACCTAACAAGCTTTTTGACTCAAAGGAAGCTAACTTTGATTTACACAAAAATGATGGGCATCCTGTGAACACAGAGTAGGGGAAGTGACTTCCTAAAAATTCAATCAAAACCCCAAATGTAAGAGTAACTTTTCCATTCGAAACGGAGTGAAGTGAGTTTAGTTTGTTGCGCAGAAGCTCGGATATCAGAATTGCTCCAAAGGTTTCCAGGCTGGCCTAGCTTTGAGACTTTGAACAGAACTGGTCCCATTTGCAAAACGAATCCTATAATGGAAAAGAGGTTTTGAAATGAGAAGATTTTTTTTTTTTGTTCTGGGTCTTGGATTAGCATAGACCACCTGGCTTGGAAAATTTTATGAGGTTGGAATGCCCAAGTCATGTAAATCAAGTTCATTTACAGCATTTCATTTCTAGTTTCTTTAATTCTATATTAACCTACCTTCTGAAACAAAAAAGATGATTTTTAATTTTATTTTTTTTAAAATGAGAACTTGCTGTAAATGATTCTCTACAAGTAGCTGAGCTTTAACAAAGTGTCATTTTCTGGTGGAGAAATGTGTCTTTAAAATTCCCAAGAGTTTTCACAGTAAGGGATGTTCCATGGGACCTAACGCATAGTGGTTTGGCATCCGAGTGCATCTTTAATGCTTTCTGCAAAGTGAAATGTGTGTTGAACCGGTCATGCCTGGAATATTCCATGTCATGTGAAAGTTCATGTTGCGTATAACCATAACTTCTGTGTTTTTCTTGTTGTAGATATTCCAGCATGCTTTGGCACTCTATCTTTCTTGTTGAGTGCACACCAAAACATAATTCTTTGTAACTTCAAGTTCAGAAGTCAGGGTTTTTCTGTCTTCCAAGGCAGGCCAGTGCTGCTGTCCATAGCAGCAAAGCTTATCTGGCATCTGACAGTGACTGGGTATAGCACTGAAATCACAACCGCAACACAGTTAGTTTATTTGCTAGGAAAAGGCATCACCTCCTGGTCTCTAAACTTAAGGACTACTGACTGGCCAAGCAGGTTGCAAATCTTTTTCATAGAAGTCTTTGTATCTGGCAGAAAAATGACAAATATGCTTTCAGTGTCCCCATGAGGTGCACATATTTCAACACACGGAACATCTTTACATTGTGAAATGAGTCTCTGGATTTCCTTAGAGCATTAGGATTCTTTGCATTCTTTCTTGCTTCATTCTTTTGTGCATCTCTCTTGTCTGGATATTACTGCTTATCTTTTTTTAACCAGGGCTGTTTACATTCTGTGAAAGTAGCCCTATGTTTGGCAGCACCAACTCCTGACACGAGTAGCCAATTATATTGTATGTGAAGAACATCTTTTATTCTGTGTTTATATAAAATTCTAGCATTAGATTTTTTTGACAGAAAGGATTTATTCTGCTAGCAAAAAATTCTTCATTTTTTTTGCCTTTCTTTTTCTGAAATACAGACAGAAAAGTTCACTGATGCCCGTGCTCATAAAACTGTTAAATGAGTTTATCCATTAAATATACGATTCTTGTTTTAAAAACCAGATGTTGTAGTATAGAATCATGGAATGGTTTGGGTTGGAAGGAACCACAAGGATCATCTGGTTCCAACTGCCCTGCCATGGGTGGGGATACCCTCCACTAGACCAGGTTGCCCAAAGCCCCATCCAACCTGGCCTTGAACACTTCCATGGATGGGGCCTCCACAGCTTCTCTGGGCAACCTGTTCCAGTGCCTCACCACCCTTACAGTAAAGAGTTTCTTCCTGATGTCCAATCTAAATCCCCCCTCTTTTAGTTTAAACCCATTACCCCTTGTCCTGTCACTGCACTCCCTAACAAACAACCCCTCACCAGCTTTCCTGTAGGTCCCCTTTAGGTACTGGAAGGCCATAATGAGTTCTCCCCGGATCCCTTTCTTCTCCAGGCTGAACAACCCCAGCTCCCTCAGCCTGTCCTTGTAGGAGAGGTGCTCCATCCCTCTGGTCAACTTTGTGGCCTCCTCTGGACTTGTTCCAGCAGCTCCACATCTTTCCTGTACTGAGGGCTCCAGAGCTGGGCACAGTACTTGTTAGTAGTTGTATACTTGTTAGGCTTATTACACTACCTCTAAAAGGTAAGTTTGGCCTTCCTTGACTTCCAAAGCAAGGATAAGTAATCAAAATAGTGTTGAAAAAAACACAGTGTTTTTTCTCCCTCCTCCCGTCCCCCCTTATTTCTTTTTGTTTTCTTAAACTTGGCTGCTATATTGCGCACAAAAGCTCTGAAATTCTTGATTGAAGAATAGAAGGTTGTCAAATAGAAAGACATTGGTCTAGTTTGAGGGTGAGGATATGACATCTTTTATCTTTCTTTTGCTTTTGCTATTTGGTTACAAATGATGCTTGACTTTTTTTGTTTGTGCTGACAGCTTGTTGCTGTTGCTAAAGCACTATTTTAGCACTTTACAGACAGTACCTGAACTCTGGTAAACCAAAAAAAAGGGGGAAAATTCAGAATCTGTTGCCTAATCTAACGCCCTGCAGATTCAAATCTGAATTACAAACTTCACTCAAACTGAAATATCTCCAGGCTTTCGTGTTAGACTTTGGCTCCCTCTTAAAGAGCCCTCTTCTACTTTTTCTTAGAGCATCTCCATTAAACTTTTGGAGCACAGGTTTGAAAGCCACTTGATAAGCACTTGCCTGTATGTTGACACTGGCCATCTCTGCACTTGTGCAGTATGGGTAGAGTAGTAGCACCCTTTGAGGAGCCACAGCACGTGGTCTCTCAAGTGTTAATCCTGAAGCAGACAGAGAGCAAATCTCCACATTTTGTGGAGGTTTTTTTATAGCCTGGTGATGAAATCTTCCTGCCCATATTTGGACTAAAGTTTCTTAAATATCTCTTGTTTCCATTTCAAGAAATGGTCATTTACTTTTCTTTCTGAAATGGCTTTTGGAAAAGTCAACCATATGCCTCATTGCTTATAAGAATAATAAATCCCTCTGGACTTTAGCAAATCCTCAGCTAAATGACTCCAGGGTCAATTTTGTCTAATAGACTTAGTCACTTTGTGCATGCTAATTTTTGAAGGAAAAAGAACAAAGGTGGTGTATGTTGAAGAGAGACTTTATAGTGAATTTCATGAGTGAAGTGTCTCACTGTAAATCCAGAGAAGGGGCTTGGAGCCCTGTTTGATCTGCCTTTGTCTGACCCTTCTTAAAAAGGGTTGCTGAAAGTATGGTAAATGTTGGCGAATTAAATGTAAATGGGTGCTAACCGGATGGCTCCCTTTTGGTGTGCGGGAGCCATGGGTCCACCACAGACTTACCAATTCTGTCATGTTTTTAGCCCAGATGTTGAGGCAAATCAGACCAAGCTCATCACAGGTGCTTCACGTGTATCCAAGAGCAGGGTCTGAGCTCAGTGTTACTCTTGCCTGTTCGCCTCCTGCCTTAGGAGGTCACTGAGCCTTGCACTTACCCTTTGGCCAAGGCAAATAAGCATCTGTTTCAGCTGTCTGTATCTCAGTTGTTCCTGCCTTTCTTGACCTGATTAACCCAGTTAAGCCTTGCACTTGTGACTCCTCTTTGAAAGGCAAACACAAAAGCAAAATGCTTGCTGTTTTGGTTGATGAGCTGATCATAAGGAGAGCAGTGATAAATGTATCCTTTACTGTGAAATCTCTCATACTTTGCATTTGATGGCACTGTCAGAGGTTTTGTCAAGAACAACTTAGAGTTTCAAAGGTGCTAGTGGCACTGATGGTCAGCAATTGTCAAATAAAATGGAATGGCAGCAAGCAAAGCAGCACTTCAAAGTAATCTTTCTCAGGCACAGAGATGAGACTCCAGCTGAGGTGCTCCAGAGGTCTTTTGGCTCTGACCTTGTAAGATAATTAGTGATAAAGGATTCAGGATTTCCTTTGTGTTCAGACTTTTGTTTCTCTATCTAAAGGGATACTTTTAGTGAACAGAAACCTAAAATAGGCAGAAGCATTGGGACTTGAAGGAAGGTTTCTGAATGTCTGTGCAGGGACTGGAAATATTTTCTTGGTGTGTGTTTTTTCTTAATTTTTTGAAGAAGCACTCCAGAGGTACAAGTTCCTGCAGAGGTTGGTGACAGTGGGTCAGTGCTTTTGATGCCTGACTGTCATAAAACTTGGTCCAATATCCCCCAGTGAACTGGGGTATACCAGAGTGTGCAGGTTCATTGGGATATAGTTGTTCTAGAGAGACTGTTTTGATTGATTAGAGGCTGACAGAGCTGTCTGTGGCCTCTTGCCAGGTTGCTTTCCTGTGGAAGACTCCAAGATAATGAAGAGAACTCCTGGCAGGTGCCACTTCCAAGACTTCTCTGTCAGCTCTCTGTCTGTCTCTAACTCCATTGAGAAGGAGACAAAAAATCTAAAAACTCTGAAAAACAGCCTGTCTGGAGCTCTGGGCTCCTTGGAGGTTCACAACATTTCCTAACTGGAATAAAGCGAAATGCTGAAACTCCCCAATTCTCTGGGAATTATCATTCTCTGCACAGCTCCTAGATATATTTAGAAGATTAATTTCAGGCTCTTCTGGTTTCAGCTTTTTCCTCTTTCTTCTTTAAAAGGCCCCAAAGCTAAATTAACTTCCAGGATCTTCAGTGTGAATTCAGTCCCTACTGTCATTGATATGGTCAGATAAGTGCCATGTGAAATGAAACCCTGGTCTCACACCAGTCTTCTCATAACAACAGCCATTGTCTCAACTGATGCATATTGGCTTTTTTTTTGGCTGGAGTATAACTAGAGAGCTATGAAAAAGTCTAGGAGATGAATTGTCCTTTCCTCCCTATTACAGGATAATGCCAAGTAGGAACTGGATGCCTTCAATAGGGCAGCAAGGCTTGCTCTCTAGATAAACAAATTATTTCACCCTTGTGAGCTGTCAAACCAGAACTTCTGACCAGCATAGAATTCACGTAGACCCTTTGCACAGGTGCAAATGTAAAATAAACTGGTATGTGCGCTGAGTGGTGCAAAAAGCACAAGGAAGCTTGCAAGTTCTTACACTAGAGTCTATGCCAAGCAAAACATTTCTTCTTCTTCTCATCTCTGAGGTGGGGTTGTCAGTGATATATCTCATAATGGTGTTGTAAAGGGGGAATCACTCAAGCATGGAAAGATATGGGAGCACTCTAAAACAATAAATTATAACACTAGCTATAACATCTGAGAACTTGTTTGTTTTAATAAAGGACAATATTTTATTCCCCTAGTGAATTTTCCTCGTGTTTCTGAATTTATCCCTGGTAGAGCCAGTTGCATTAGAAATAAGAGCTACATTCTGCTTTCCAATAACATGTCATATTGAAGCAAAGGGTATTTTCTTGGGGACTTTTTAGAGGGAACACACTGGCATGACAGATTTAGATGGAATAAAAAAAAAGTGGGTTTACTTTGTTGGTATTGAACTGTAGTGCCCTAAATAGTCTCCGAGTTGCCTACATACCTGCACCGGCTACACAAGAAATTTTGGTACTTGATTTTGAAACTACACACAAGACGTTACCTCCAACACAGAGAAGAGACCCTGAGCTACACTATATCAATATTGATGTGTGATATGGTGGACCCATTTTGGTCACTCTCTTTCCTGTTAAGACACTGCTGTCATAGAAGGGTAGAACAGATTTGTGTTTACTTCCTATTATTAAAGATAAGTCATGTGCTACCTTATTTGTGTATCAGCCATCCCTAGCTGTGAATAGGCAAAAGCAAAGAACTGCAGTGTCTGGGGGGAGGCAGCAGATGACATTGCTTTGGTGAATCTCCTACTCGGGTCAACAGGGAGAACATTTTCCTCTCTCTCTCTTACTTTTAATTTTTTTTATTATTATTATGCTGTTGTGAAGTCTGTATGAGTTTTGACTTGTAAATCTTCCACCAACCTTAAAGATTATGGAAAAGGCTGAGGAGAGATGGGAAGAGTTTAAACAGTGCTTTGAACTGTAAGTTGAAGCTACCAGAGATAATAAAAATGAAGACGAATATAAATGTTTGTGGGCTGGTGGTGGAGGGGTATCAAGGGGTAAGGTGGAAAAGTGACGAAAGAGAAAAGACAACAGCTACCCAGTCTGTATAGAAATACCCTAAATCTAAATAAATGTATAGAAATAGTAATAAGTTCCATCAACAATTCTAAAAAAATTAGAGAAACCATGAAAATTCAAAAGTTAAAGCTAGAATACAAGGATTCCTCAAATAAAAGGCCGAGCCTTTTATACATCAAGAAAAACACTGTATGTTCAAAAGACATGCTTATGAAAGGATGGACAGCAAATCTAGGCACCCTGTAAAAAATAATGTCTATAGTAATAATTGAAGTAGTGTGGTTCAAAGGAAGCAAAAAGCTGGGGAAGCCAAAGCTCAGCTTGAACTGCTAAAATAAAGGGGAAAAAATCAATTTATAGGAAAGTACAAGGCAAAATAAAGAAGATTACATTTGCAGAATTTGACAAAGAGCATGTAGTAATTGGCATGGTGCAACGTGGTGCTGTGGCCGAGCTCCCAGCCCACTCCTGGTGAGCTGGCACCCTGGCACGGACTAGTGCAGGGATGATAGCCTGGGGCTGGGCAGCGCTGCCAGGGCAAAGCACAGTTGTTTTGTGCAGGCTGCATCCAGCACAGATGTGGTTCAGGAACTTAAAAATGCACTAAAGGATAAACAGGAATATTTCCATGAGAACAGCTGGGACAGTTTCATCCCAGGCAGATAGAATTTTGCTGTTGATTGTGAACAGCATGGAGAACCCAACAGCTGACCTAGGAAACTGCTTGCTTTGAGTGTGAACCTGGTGCTTGCAATATTGACCAAGGTGGGATTGATCAGAGTTCCCCCTCATTCAGGATCTAAGCAAATCAATATTTGTCTTGAGAGTTGGAAAATGTGCTCTCCCTTCCTGACTCTGCTCCAAAGTTAAGAGGGGCAAAGGACTCCAGATGTTGTTTGTGCTGGAAGGAGCTTTGATGTTCCTCTATTTGTTTTAGGAAAGCAAGGCATCATGTTGGCAGGTAATATCATCAGTGAAGCCTCTTAGGCTATGTCTTGTAGAGGATGTTGCTTGTGTCTTGGCTAATAGATAAGTATTTCTCAGACATCATAATGCTGGGGGGCAGCTGCAGTAGAGGAACAAAATTTTTCCTCATTATTGCATGTATGGCAAGGCACAGACTGCGTGGTCTGTGCAGAGGTGTAAAGGAAGGTTTCTTTCGTTCTTGTTTGGACTAGCTGTTATTTCCTGATTGCATTTAATTTTTATAAGATTTTGGAATTCTCTGTGGGCTGTATTTCTTTCTTCCTGACAAGAAGCCCTAGGCTATGTTATTCCTTGTGATATGTAGCTCACCAAGACGATGACAGTATGTTTTTATCACCTGCTTTGCTCACAGTTATGCCACACTCCCTTGCAGAGGTGGCAGGGTGAGCTGGGGTATGGGCACTGCTGTTAACTCAGGGCACCTGGCCATCTTCAGAGCCTTCGTGGAGGGGGAAAGGAGAGACCACAGGGATGGGAGGCGTGTGGCACAGAGCTGGGTAGTTTAACTCTTACTGCAAATCATGTAATGAGGAGGAGATGGCAGTCAGGACACGGGCTTCAGAAGTGATAGCAAGACTTTATTAGGGTCCAAAGTGCACTGTACTGTATCTAGCAATTCAGAAAGTTATTGAACAAATAAAACCAAGTAATATATTTGCCAGAAAAGACAAAGCTGTTGGGAGGACAGCTGGTCAAGTCATCTTTTTTTATCTTTTTTTCTTGGTCTACCTTGCTCTAAGTTGTATGTATTTTGGAAGCTAATTATTTTAGCTCTTTTGCAAAGCTCAGCAGAAGATGTTTATAATATCCATTTCACACGCGCAGCCAACTCAGAGCCATAGTAAATACATACATTACTCAAAGCAGTCACTCTTTCCAGATACCTGAAGAAGTTTATTTGGAACTAACTGTAATATTGAATCTCCTTCTCTGGAGACATTCAAAACCCAACTGGACGCATTCCTGTGTGACGTACTCTAGGTGGTCCTGCCCTGGCAGGGAGGTTGGACTAGGTGATCTTTCGAGGTCCCTTCCAAACTCTAATATTCTGTGATTCTGTGATTTTATGTAGTCATGGCAATGCTCAATAGTGCTTGAGTACTAGAAATGTAGAGTAAGCTAGAAATGAGAAATGAGAGAAGAAACATGCCAAGCAGTACTACCAAGCAGAGCAATATATGAAGAAATCAGTATTTCCCACTTGTGCAGCCACCACATAGGGGAGGAATGTCAATGACTTTTTCAGTTATTGTGAAAAGCACAAAAATAATAGTTGCTGCAGTACGAAAAGTATCTTAAAAAGTCATGGGGAATTCGCGATGATGGGGTGGGGAAGCAGGCTTCAGGTTGCTCATTTCAGCTCCATAGGTGATCTATAGCTAGAATACATTGGAAAAGAGGCTGCCATGCTACTTGTTCATCTTGCAGGTCCCTGACTTGGTCCCCAGCTGAGTCCAAGCTCATTTCTTTCTTATGATTACGTGATCAAAGCATGAACCATTTTAGCAAGTTTAATGTAGTGATAAGAGAACATTTACCATCATGGGGATTAGATACATTGCATTCCCAGTGAATTTCAAGGATGTTAGTACCAGGGGCTGTACAGCAGGTAAAAATCAAGGATGTTTTGGGCTTTACTAAATTATATACGTTTCCTTCTGGATTTCAGTCATGAATTAGTAGAATATGAAATCTGCATAGTTAAGAACTTCTAAGAAAGCACTTGGCACAAAAGTATTCTCTTAAAAGGAATACTACAACAGCCTTGTGAAAATCACTGGCAGTGCCTCAGTACAATGAGTGATCACAGGCGTTAGCAGATGAGCTGCAATCAGAAGATGGCAATTAATCCAGTGATCTTTGCAAGGGAGTACATCTTAGAACATTCATTTAAGACACACAGTAATATACTTTTCCAGGATGCCTAACTTAGATCCTTTATGTTATGGAAAACTGAAAAGAATATGGGCATTTGGCATTCCAGATCACCTCTGCAAACCTCTGCTTTTGTCAAAATAGAGCAGGAGGGTAAACAATCAGAGTAAGTCACCTCATTTATAGCTTGTTGATTGCACAGTGAAAATATTTGATGATAGATGTATGAATGCAACCTGGCAGCAAAGGAAGAATTGCCCAAAAGAAATACAGCAAGAACAAATACTAAATTTCCATAGCTTTTTCTCTTTTGCATTTCTGTCTGACGTGAGTTCAAAAAGTTTGAAACTTGTCTTGTCACACCTTTCTTTACTTCACAACCAGAAATTCCTGAAGATGCTCATTGGGTCGTGTAAATGATGAGGAAAAAAAAATAATATGCCCAGTTGCAGGTTTCTTCAAGTTTGCTCAGAGAGTGAAAAAAACAGGGACATCAGAGCTGTAGAAAGCATTTTGCTTTTAGCTTTTGCAGATTCCCAAATACATAGGAAACATCTATAAAGCCTGTAATAAGTAGTATACAGTTTTTTTCAGTATAAACTATGTCTTGTTAGATTAGAAATGTTAACCAACATCCTGCCTTAGCAAGATGAAAAGCATTACTAAAGAGTCCACTTTCTCAGAAGAATGACACAAACTGTGCAGGTTATACTTAGTTTAAAAAATAGCCATTACAAGTGCTTTCAATATTTTTTTTTTCCTCTGCTTCTGAAAGGGCTGTTCAAAAGCACAGCAATCTTGGACCGACTTTCTTGGCAGAGAGAGAGGTGACTAAAGAAACCAAGTTCTTATGTCCTGAACTATAACTGAAGTAACACTGATAGTCTGTATGAGTGAATGGTTCTTCTAAAAGTCCTATTAATAAAAAAAAAAAGGTGTTTAACTTTATTTACATAAGACCTTACTACTTTTATGTCAGAGGAGTGTGGGGAAAGGGATGCTCTGAGCAGAAGGGAGAGAAAGCCTCTTGAACTTAATGACAGCTCTCTGCCTACCCTTGCAGGCATCTCTTGTCATGTGTTTCCAAAGATCCCAGCTACGAGCAAAGCTACTGCACACATCACTGCAGCCTGCTCTTAAAATAACCGCAGAACTGGTGGCAGGGATAAAGGTGCCATTCATTTTCCTTTGAATAAGGGTATGTCTTTTTGCACCTTTTGCATGGAAACAAAATACGCAGGCTCTTGTTGGCTTTCTCAAGTACAGAAATGTGACGTTCGTCTTGCATTTGTGCCCAGGGTTAGTTATGCACAGTGGCAGGCTTCAGCAGTCCCAGTGTTGGGGCAATTTTTGCCAAAATGAAGGCAATCTGATCTGCATGCGCTCAATGAAGCCAAATTGTTTCCACTGTGCTTTTCTGTATCCATTCTGGATGGAACCCACAGTAATATTTTTGTTGTTGTTGTTGCTTTGTGGTGTTTTTTGTTTTGTTTTTTTTTTTGTCAACCATGTACCAGTATTAAATTTTTTGTAAAAGTGCTATTAGTATAAAAAGAATCACGTTCATCTAATTGCAGAAGATGTACAGGTTACCAGTGTGTCCTCCAAAGCAATAAATAGGATAAGTAAGGAGGGCAGTCGCAGAAAGAAGATGCTGGGAAAGACTTGCCTCTGGGAATGTGTCTCTCAGGCCCTCTGCAAGCTTGGAGGGCCTTGGCTGGCTGCCACTTCCCATCCTCTGCTGTTTGGTTAAATGCTCATGCTACCCAAGGGAGTTGGGGCGCTTTCTGCAAAGAGTGGGCTCTTGGTGTGTGGGAAGGTGTCTGTGCTGGGACCTGGCCCTGACCCAGAGCATGGAAGTGCTGCTGGTGGGAGTTTTTGGCAGATGTCCCCTTGCCTGGGCCTGGCCTTTCTGCTCTTGACATTGCAGTGTCACATTTGCGTTGTTATGACATCATCTAGAGATTAAAGATGAATTGTGGGAAGACTTGCAAAAATACATGGTAAGAAACAGCCTCCTGAAGAACTTGATTCTAAATAAGAAAAACTGGTGATGAGTAAGGAAGGACATGGAGGAACAAAGCCTTGTAAAAGGTCTCACAGCAGGGTCAGTGGCAGAACTGGCAATTAGAGCTGGTCGGAAAAGTCAATCTTTTTTCCAGCAAATGTTCTCCTTGAAGATAAACAGTGAAATTACATGAGCTTTCAAGGAGCTTGCTGGAAGCTAAACAGTCTGACTCTTCAGCTCTCTGTGGTCTCTCAGCTGTTGGAGAGATATCCAAACCTTGATTAGAAACGAAACATCCCAGTCTGTTGCTTAAAATTGTGGAAAAAGCATATGGCAGGCACACTTAGAGCGTTGCTATTTATCATGCAAATCACTTCCCAGACGTCAAGAGTACTCAATATATTCACTCAGTATATTGATCACTGTGTTTAGTAGATCATACATGTTAGCTGGCTAAATGCATGTTTTGTTATAAATGAGGAAGTATTTTCTTGCTGGGAACTGGGTGGCTGTAAGGTGAGTGAGATTCCATTTTGACAGGTTTCTGTTGAAGATCTTTAACACAACTGGAGTTAGCATCACCCAGAAACCTAAGAATTAAACTAACAACATAGGGTGACACCAGAGCCAAGGACTTCCCTACCTAATGTTCATTAATTTACTCAGAAGAGTTAGAAGAAGAAAAGTACTCTAGAGGAAAACGCACTAAAATCCAGGAAATGTACCTGCATATCAGCTGAGCAGATTTCACCCACCCACCACATCGGCCTGGGACTCGTCCTGCAGCTGTGCCTGCCTCAGGACCTTGCCAACTGTACTTAACTCCTGAGGCCAGGAGAATCTCGCTGCTATGCAGACTGCTCTCCCACTCTAACCAATCCTCTATTTCCAGTGTTTCTGCTGCCTTACCACAGCTGAAATCATCTGAAGGCTTGTGTGTTAATTCCTGCTGTAGCTCTCCCCTTTCAGCAGCCACACACTGAGGCTTTTTTACAGGAGACCTTGTCCAACAGCCCACCTCACATGTAGCTGACCCAGCAGCCAGTGCTTTTTGTCAGTTGTCCTGGCTGTGGCCAGGCCGGGGTTAATGCTCAGGCGCCAGGTGAGCCGGGCCGGGCCGGCCGCTATTCCACACCACGTGACATCAGGCCCCTATAAAGGGACTGGCCGGGAGGGGCCCGGGGCTGCTCCGGGACGGTCTCGCTGCGGGCTGCGCCTCTGGTCCGTCGGGTCGTCGGTCGGTAAAGTACTGCGTTTGTTATCGCGGTTGTTTACATCCCGGGATAACTACTGCGGCCCTGTTGTCATTTCCCCTCTCCCTTTGTCGGCCCATTAAACGGTCGTTATCTCAACTCGAAGCCATTTGCCCTTTTGTTGCCTCATTCTGCCCCGTGTTTTGCTGCCGGGGCGGTGAGCGAGCGGCTGCGTGGGGCTCGGCTGCCGGCTGGGGCCGAACCACGACAGAAGTGTATTGCTGCTGATTCCCCACTTGCAGCCCAAAGAAATACCTCCTGCAGCCATGGCTGCTGCTGTCCTCCATCTGGTTTAGGAATCAGCTTTAGTCCCCACTATAACACATAATGTGCTCCTGAATGGAGTTTGTAACTTATTCTCAGTTTCCCAAAGCTGCTGCAATAAATGCATTCCTTTCTGCATGGGGATTCTGTCCTTCAGAGGTTTTAGGAGGCACTGTTCTCTCCTGTGTTACCAAAGGCATTTACTGACTTCTCCAGGTTGTCCTAGGGTAACATCTGCCTATGTTAAACAGTGATTTAACTTTATATTTTGCTCAGGCGTGTAGAAACATAGCCCTGTAAAATAGTGCAGCACTACTATCAAAGATGTATCTCAGCTTTTTCTCCTTTTTTTTTTTTTTTTTGTCTTCTGAGAAGGCCATTAAAAAAATCAATGGTGGTTCTTTAAATTTAAGCTTTTGAAAGTGTCTAGTTTTGTTGATACAGTGTTTGATAACTGAGATTTCTGCTAAGGAAGTCAGTGGAAATGTTCTTCAGGATAACATTTCAGGCACATCTTTCAAGCATTATGTCGCACCTTATGCTAGGCTATAAAATGATTTTTAATTGAAACCACATTCTGAGTGGCCAAAAGTATACTTTTTTTTTTTTCTTTTTTTTTTTTTTTGTCTTGCCCTGTCTCTTGAACACACTGTGCTGTAAAGTCTGTTCACCAGTCGGGTCACTCCATAAAACTGTATGCCCACTTTTCAAGAAATTTGTAACAGTTTTTATTGGAGAGTAGAAGAGTTTGCCTGCTATCTTTGGTTCTTGGAAGACTAAGCAGTAACTTACCTCTTCACTGAAGATGTCGTCCTTGGGAATTTTTGTTTTCCTTCTGGTGCTCATCCTTGTTTTTCAGAGTGTTTCATGGACAGCTGTTCTCGGCCATCTGTTGCACAGTCTGCGGTGCTGCTTGAGCACATATGGATTAAGATATGGTAGTCAGGATTCAGTGGTTTCAGAGTGAGTCTGGTGCTGAGCTCATGAGAACTGCCTCCAGCTGAGCCCGAAGTACGTGGCTGGTGGTTTAGAGCTGGGACCAAAACATTGATGGATACAGCTATTGAAGATAATGTGCCTTATCTGGACTAGTTTAATGGACTTTCTGGACTTCAGGCAAGCACTTGATGTAACCAAAGTTTCTTTCTACCTCGTGTATGTATATATACTCTGTCACAAAAGAACTGCCTTGTGGTAGTATGACCAGAGTGTTGCTAGATCTAGATTTCTAGGTGGAGATTTGCATTCATTTGGGAGGAATGAATAAACTGCCCCAGGTTTAGTGCAGTAGCAAGCGGAGGCTAGCTGCTTGTCTGAGAAATATCAGGCAGAGCTGCTGCCTACCATGCCTGTCTCAACCAGCTCCCTCTGCCCCAGGGGCTGGAAGAACCTTCATGTGGTCTAAAACTGCTGCTCTGATAGAGAATATATTGTGTTTTCAGTACTCGCCTCTTTTTCAGTCTCCTGGAAGGGTGATTTGCACTTCCCTGAGCTGCTTATGCTTTGGCAAGGGTTGCAGGAGTCTCTGAAGGAGGGCTGTTTTTCCTAAAACACTGCTGTTGCTCAGGACTGATCACAGACTATGATGGCAAGCTGGGTCACATTTATCTAGCTGAGCTCTTAGGTCTAACCTTAATGGCAAGGAGGCATTTCTCCTTTCCCGTTAGACCTCTTACTTTTGTTACTTGAGTTCTGGTACCTCTGTAGCTTGCCCTGATGAGCAAAGCAGTGGCTGCTCCTGCTGACAGACACGACTTTCTTAGGTTTTAGAAAAGTTCAGGGAAGTGGTAAAGCTATGAAGAATTATTTTAAAATCAATGAGTCAGGCAGAATAATTGGCATAAATACAGTCAGTGTTTACAGCTACATTTATATGCAGAAGTTATTTTGGGTCACTGTGGTATAAATAACAAAGGCTTAACTAAAATGTTAACATTCATTCTGTGTTCTTCAACTCATTTTCCATCTTGATGGCTACACTTCAGATCAGGGCAAGTAATGCCATAAGGGAAAAACAGACAACAGCATTTTATGACTGAGAAATGCAATACAACTATCTGGGGTGCAGACTACAATGGGGTTTAGGTTTGAACTTTGAGCCAAGGGTAAATGTGCTGGTGCTGAGCTTCCTCCTTCTGTGTCTTGATTAGTGCTCAGAGTTGCACCAGATCTGTTAGATGAGGCTGGACATTTCCAAACTGTGCAGCAGATAGGATGGCTCACTTTGCTACCTTTCTGAAGGAGAACACAAATAACAGCAGAAAACACCTAAGACTGCAGTACAAAGTACACAAAAGAAGAAAATTGCATGTCCTTTCAGTTTCTTGCCTCTGCACACCCCTATTTAAATAACACCAATTCAGCCCTGGGAACTTGAATATGTCATATGGCCAGGCCAATTACTGCACCTTTTGAGTGATAATGGAAAGATGTGATGTTTGAGCCAGTGCTGCAAGCGTGCTCGGGGACTCAGCTGAAAGGAAGACTCTGAGTTACTGGATGAGCTGTGTTTTATTGTGACTATTGAAGGGGCTATTAAAACTAGACAGAAAGAAAAAGCCCTGTTCAGCCTGGTGATAATCTCTTTAAACCACCTTTGCAAATTCGCAGACCCAGGGGTAGCTGGAGGCCAGTCTGACCCTCTGCAGGCATTAGAAGAGTAGTAGCCTCAGGGATGCCCTGCATCCTACCTGATCCCGGAGTGCAATGGTACCCAGCCTCGGCTGGGGAGGATGCTAGTCCAGCCTAGTTTCTCCCTGCAGTGAAAGACTGGTTGATTGCATTTCTTTTTATTGTGTTATTGAAGTGAGTGGGCTCAGGACCCAGGGAGTAGGACATCGTTCCAAAAATCAATAGACTTTTGAAGATAATACCTAATATTTAGGTTGTCCAGATCTGGTTCCTGTAGAATCTACTTTTTGAAATATAGTTGGATATTTTGGGAGGTTTTGGTGTTTTTTTGGCTTGTTGTGTGGTGGGGTTTTTTTTGTTTAACTTAAGTTTGGTGGTGTGCACTTAGAAAAAACAACCAAACAAAAAAAAAACCCCTTGCTGTGACAGATGCTTTTGCTGTCCAGTGCTATCGGGACTCCGTACTGTTTTCCTGTTGTGCGGTTCCTTATTGTTTCACTTCAGCTGGAAAGTAAAATACAATAAATAAAAATCCCAAAATGGTCAGTCAACTTGCTTGTGGCACGGAGTGTGGCTGTCTCAACTGACAGGTAATGGAGACCAAGGAGTGAACCATAGGATAAGAGATGTCAAGTTGGAAGAAGCAGCCCAGGATTAGAGATCACATTTTCAGAACAGTCTGGAGGAATAGCCGTTAGGAAGATAATGGAAATTACTGCAGAGGCTCACGACTTGGATATGCAGCGTTGCCCTGGCATGTTAATCCCAAACTGGCTCCTATGGCTAACGTGAAGGATACACGTTGCATTTAAATGGTGACCAGCCAAGATCTGTCACAGCATATAAATGATTGACCGATAGGGTTCATTCCATGCCAATATGCCACACAATACAGCCAGGTTAGTTCTTCATAGCAGGCTAGATCCTACTGTAAGAGTTCCCATCCTCACAGGTACCTGCTGTCCAATGCTTGCACTGAGTATTTCCTGCTCCGGACTGAGGGAGGATGTTACTGGCTGGCACTCCAGACAGCAGACCCGTTTTTCTAGGGCTTAATTGCCTTGACTGCCTGGCCACGCTGTCCGACTGTCAGCCTGGGCAGAGGGAGTGCTTTACCAGGTCTTTTATTTATTTAGCTGTTGGATACATCGTGCTCATCTTTTATTACCTATCACATCTTGCCCCTTCTTCCTTTATGAGGATCCCATTCCACAGCAGGACCCTGGGCTCTCTGGCAGGAAGATGAAGGTTTCACTCCGTACAGCAGTCAGGAGAACAGTAGGAGTGTGGCACATGTTTGGCCTTTCTCTCTTTCCCCCCACTGCCTACATACATTATATTGTGAGAAAATGACTCAGGAATTTTGCTTCAGCCATTTTATGGGCCATGGCCATTTGGTGTGGGGGGACATGACACGTAGGCAAAGTTAAACAATTCAAGGGAATAGCTCCTTGGAAGGAGTTAAATGCAAAGTGAGTCTGTGATAAGCTAATAGTGAAAGAATGTGTGCCCTGAAAGTATCAAACCAATGGGGACAGGGACAGGAACTTGGGCAACTGAAAAAGGGGGGTGGGAAAGGGTATAAATACCTGAAACTTTTGTACTTGGGGTGTGCTTCCTTTGAGGCGCACCCGACTCAGCTGACTCGTTTGTTTTTAATACATTTTTTTTATCTTTGCTTCGAAGACTTTGTCCTCTTTACATTTAATCTGTGGGCAAGTGTTTCTCACAATATCTTGAAAATCACTGGGTAAGAGCACAAGAGCCCAGTTAAGCATCGCAGTGATTTGAAAGGTAGTAAGGCAAAACACAAGTACTGATAGCTTAAGTAAATTGTGCCTGTAAACTTCTCAAGCAAGAATTGCACTGGGGACACAGAATTAACAATCAGCAAGGAGTGCCAATGCCTACACCATCGCTCTTTGATTCTTATGTATTTTGACAACAGCAGTAAATCTCTTCAGATATCAACATAGGCATGCAAAGGGTATTTCAGTATTGTAACTGATAATTGAAAAAGAAAATCACCAGCTAATAGCTTTCCATATCTGGCAAGTATGTCAAGAAGTGGTCCAAGCTGCAGACCCAGCATCAGCGGAAGCCATGTCACTGGAGTACTGCTCTCACTAGAAAGAAAATTATGGACAGATTAACTGCCGACATACACTCTGCAGAGTCACTGACCTAGCAGAGTATGAATTGAAAATGTTACCAAGTTAAAAAGGTCTCTGATGACTAATTTTACCTGTGTGTAAGTGCCTGTGTATGAAGCAAACCAATGGAGAAGTTGGTAGCTAGCGTTAGACTCTGGGAACTGGATTCACCTCTGCCTGCCTGCAAACGCCCGAAGGGTGGGTGGGAAGCTGTTCAGAGAGCCTCTGTTGCCCTGGGAAAGAAAGCGCTGCCACAGCCCAAATTATTTACTTCAAACTAGTCTATTTTGGGTGCTGATTAAGTTGTTTGCTGTTTCTTCTTCAGGAAGGAATAAAAATATGTAGATAACCCTTTCAGATGGCGAAACCTATATTTAGACAAATGAATCGCACCCTGTGTGCCCACAGCTCCCCTGAAAACAATGCCTATTACCAGCTCCTGGGGATTTGAGCCTTTGTCTGATGTTTCAGGGAGAAAAAATAGCTGCAAGCATTTAACTCTGGGAAGAATGCAAGACAAATTCATGTATCAAGAAACATCCTTGCTATCACAATTTTGCTTACTAAAAGTGGGCTGTTTTGTAATTCTTGAAAAAACCAAAGCTAACCAGAACACCAAAAGCAAATAAAAAAACCACCCCACCCCACAACAGTGTGTGTCTGTGTATGTACTCATCATACCCTTCTTTCCCATAGTTGTCCTTTAGTTGTGAGGTAAATTGAAATCGAGCAGGGATCAATAGCTTCCTCACTGACACTCTCCTGACTCAGCTCTTTGGGATTTAAGTATCTTCAGAAAGTTGATATTTTTCTGATAAGCCATCTTAACCATAACATATCCTTCTTTTCTTTTTGGCATTTTCCCTGTCTTAGAAAACTGTAACATTTCATGTTCAGAATAAACCATAACTGATCCTGGATTATGGATAAACCTAAGATTTCTAACTATGTGACTATCCAGGATTGTACCTGGAAGTTTTTCACCTTTGGGAAAGGCGAAGCTATAATTTTCCAGCAGGACAGCACTTCCTTCAAGCTCTGGTGGGTCATGAGTTCTGAGAAAGTAAAAACTACAGTAGTAAGTTTGAGCGATATTTTAAATTTTCTATATCTCTGAGCACAGTACAGCATCACTTATTTTAATTAAAGTCTGGTTGGCAGCTGGAAGCATAGAAGAAATGGTCCCCGTAAAATTTTTTAAGACTCTCTGAAAGATGTGTCATACAGAGTTTTTTCTTACCTGTAAAATAAGTTGCATATGTAAAATATATGGCAATCTTGTATAAAAAGGTTTTATTGGCATTTGTCGTAATGACTTTCATAACTTATTCATGAGTTCACTGCTCACGAGTAATTTGGTTATCCAAAATACAGGCCATTAAAACTTTTATCTCATACCATACGATCACGTCTTCTACACTTTGGGTGGGTAGATAAGCAGAGGCATACCAGAAACATGTCATAGATCCTTAAGGGAAGAATTAAAATAGATTAGAAGTTCAGCTGTGATGAAAAGTGATTAGATGAAGAGAAGCTGATAAAAACCACCAGGAACAAAGCAAATGTATTCTGGTTTTGACCTGATAAAATTGATAATTGCTTTTTAAAGCATCTAGGGTTATACATACTTTTAGATGAGTGAGTGGCAGCGGGACAGTTGTTCTTGTATACCTAAAGCTATATTACAGTGGACTTTTTTTATGGTCTCTGAAGGTGTTCAAAAGGCAACACTTTCGTGCAGTTGGAGCACAGAATGGATGTAAATCTAAAATCGGGCTGTCTGCATGCAGAGAAAGCAATCTCTTATAAATCTAGTTTGACATGATTCCCTATTTTTAGCTCTGTGGTACAGGATCACATGACTAAGTGCCCCAAGGGTATCTGCTGCTCCCAGGAAAGAAGAGGACTCCCACCTTGGGAAGGCAGGCTCATATTTGTTATGCTACTCAAGAAATATAATGAACTCCTGACTAACATGACATTTTATAACGAAGAAAGCTTTTAGGTAACTGAGCTTGGAGATAATGTACTGATTACCACTTATCTCATTTCTCTATCACTTTAAATCCGTTTTTTAAAAAAGCATATATTGTGCATATTCTCCTACCCAGGGCAGGGTGGATGTCTCCCCTGCCTGGCAGCGCTACCCCTTTCTTAGGCAGAGGCTGTTCCTTCTGACATGCATTTGTAGAAGGAGTATTGACCCTTTAGTGGCTTGGCAGAGAGCTGGCCCTTTCCCAGAAAAACACAGTACCGAGGAGTGTGGTGCTTGCTGACTGCCATAAGTAAGGCTGGTAAAGGGTGCGAAGGGGACGGGTTTGCTTTGGCATGAGTGGTGTAAAGACGGATGGTTGTAGAGCGACTTAATGCAAGGTGGGAAGGTTAAATTTCCTTCCTGGTTAAATGAGGGAAACTTCAGCTTCAGCAAAAGGGAGAGATTTTTTGCTTAACTCTGAATGGCACTGTCTCTCTTATTTACTATTGAATAAAACCTGACCTGAGGCCATTCTCTTGGGGTGACTGGGATTCACTGTCCTGGGTACACTGCAAGCAAGGCTACGTTATGGAGGGAATAAAAAGGAGAGTGAGGAGGTGGAAATGTGTAACTGTAAGGACTTAATGTAGTAACTGAGACTGGCTCACAGATTTTCTGGTAATTATGACAAGAAGGGTAGCTTTAGGGACACCCAACAAGACTGGAGCTCTTGATCGAAGCGCTGTGGTGAATATGCCCTCAATTAACAAAAATATTAAGAATTTTTTTTTCCAGCTCAAATACTTTAACGCCAGTTTAGTAACCCAGCAGGGTTACAGAAAATGCCTGGCTCAGTAAGGTGCCTAGGCCTTTGTAAGGCTCACCCGGTCTTCAGACTGGGTAGTTCCAACTCACGACGCAGTGCTGTCCATCAAGGCCCAAGTGCAAGTGTGGTAGTTGGAGAGGCTTGTAAGTTAGGTCTGTTTTTTGGATATTCTAGGTACCGAAAATTTTGTCTGGTATTTACAATCCTGTGAAACTGGGCTCATTTTATTTGAATAATTTTTCGGTCGAGGAGACCTTATAATCTGTGGTTCCTTGAATTATTATACAAATATGCACACATATCTACTGTTCCCATTTCCCCCCCGCCAAGGTCTACCATTAACCTTTGTCATTTACAGCTGTTCTAGCAGAAACTCTGTACATCATGTCCCAATTTTACTGCAGTCCGAAACACAAGATAAAATTGTGTACCATACAATTTGCATATGTGTATACACCACCACATCCTATGAGTTAAAACGCAGAGAGACATAGGTATTAATGTTAACTGTTCCTTAAGAATAGTATTTTAAGGGTCTGTTTAATTTATGTTATTTACTTTTGATTCTTCTGCTATGGAAATGTGTCTATCCCTTGTGTCTGCATGTAGTTACAGCTAGTGCCACTGCACTTAACAAGGTAGGAGGTCCCATCAATTACATTTTTCAATGCATCCGCACGAATGCTGCAGCACTCAGACCTTTACACCCTGCTGCTAGTATGGGAAGTTGATTGTCAGTACTCCAACTATGCAAGTGTCATTTGCAGGTTAAAATTACTATAAATTAATTATGTCTTTCTGGAGGATGGGGGAGTGGGTAAAAAAAGCTAGATCACATAACTTGTGACAGCTGTCTGCTCTCTGCAAGAAGGGTTATTAATTTTCACCTCCTTGCCTTTCCTCCTTACATCTTCTAAAGGTCAGTAACGAGAGTACTCCTCACAACAGCAAAGTGGCTGTTCTGTTCATTTTGTTGCATGTGTGGGGTTTTTTTACTCTGCTGTTCTGAATATTTTAGATGTTTATAGATGGTGGAGGAAAATATAGTTTGAATGAGGTTGTTTTTGTGATTTTTGGCTCTGGGAATGAAGGATGGGGTAGGTGAATTTCTGCTGATGCTGTCCTGGCCAGAGATCATACACAGGTTTACCCCAGAGCAAACCTCATCCTTCGTTTCCCGTGGCTTTGCTCCTCTTACTGGCAACAACTCTTCTCTAAATAATATAAAGATTAGATCCACAGGGAGAAGAATGTACAGATGCCTTGGCTAATGTCTCCTCTAGGTGACAAAGGCTAACACATAAATGAACTATAAGTTGTTCTTCTGCACCTAACTCTGGACTACTTTAAATTGTGTTGGTGTCCAACTTTCTCTTGGCAAAATTCCCTTGCTGTTTAGAGTTTTGCTTCAAGGTATGCCTATAAAAGCCTACAGGCTAGGCAGCTGGAGCCTAAGAACTATCAAGATGTATACACTCCACAAAACTACTTATTTCTCTTTCAGAGCCTGCTCTGAGAAATCCCAGACCACATTTACAGGAGCAGATCCTGTATGAAATGAAGCACTTGCATGTAGTGGCTCACACAGGCCATGAGACCCCTCCATGGAGAGCCTTCCTCTGTCAAAGGCAATTTGGGCTGCACTTCCTCGCCTGCAAGTAAATTCTTCTACTGTTCAGCTCTGTAAAAAACAGCACAAAAGACTTCCCAATTTTGTCCATTGAAGCTGTTTTATTTTGTGTAATGGTAGTGAATATTATGTAGGTTGGGCGTATAAAAGCATGACTATCGCTGCAGACTAGCACGTTATTCAGGGCATTTAATGAGTGGTTCCTCTGCTGGTGGGATATATGGGCTGGGACATCTCTGCATCCACAAACACTAAATGCTCAAGGTAAAATTTGGTATTATTAAATTGTTTTTCTGAAAATAGCCTCATTTGCTGAGGAATGCCTAGTCCTTTCTGAAAGTCAGGCCTAGCTCACTACCTAAATCATCACTGCAAATGAGTACTTACAATTTTAAAACACAACTTCCTGAAAAAAATTGCACTGAGATATATTAAGATACTGGAAAAAATAACTAGATAGCTTGTATTGTCACTCCCTCAGTAAGTTATTAAGCACACGCCGATGGTGTAAGGAGGCTGTATTTATTTATTATCAGTCACATCTGTGAAGAGAACAATATCCTCCTCCTTCATACACGTGGCTGTGTTTGGCTGTAGTCCGCACACCATGAATCATGGTTGTGGTAGCAATAAAGTTTATTATCAACAACTCATTATGGAATGGAAGTTTCTCTTCCAGAAATACTGCAAGTTTATGCATATTCTTCAGCTGTTACAAATGCTTCTCAGCTGGTTTGTAAATCATTGATAAAAGTGATGACTGGAAAACATGGAACTTTCTGTAAAAACTTCAGCTGAAAATATTTTTTGTTTTCAGCTGCAAATCAAAACCTGACATATGAGTTGCTAACAAAAAAAATATTTTAATTCTGAATAACCACTGTGTTTCCTCTGGGGATATGATTTAGGTGACTTGTGTTTGTCTCTGCCATTCTCAGGTTCTATCTTCAATGATGCGTCATGATTTTTCTCTTGTGATGGGGCTTAGTGGAGTGTGGTGCTAGATGTATGAATGTAATTTAATGGCAGATAAAGAAGAGAAAGGAGGAAGAGACACATTCATTTTCCATGAAGTATTGAATTTTTTTTTTTCAGATTGAGATATTTTGCTATTTGTTATTGGGATAAGAAAGTGAACTTTAGCAAAGCAAGAAACGGCTTACCAGTTTAAAAAAGAAAAAGAAAAAAAGCTCAGTTAAAAACTCAATATAAAAAAAATGTTGCCCTCATAGTGAACAAGAACACTGAGCTGTAAAACACGCTGTCGGTATGCAGAACACATCTTTTGGTCGTAATACATATGTATGAGAAAATTATCCTGTGAGAGGCATATAGTGAAGAAACCTTGATTGCTTTCTGGTGTTATTTATATATTTAAATTAGATAGAATTTAAAAATTATTATATGCAGAAAACAAAGGGGATATTTAGGACATACCAAAATGTTACGATAATACCCTTATTAATAATAATTACTGTGCTGCAAATCTGATACAACAGTGACTTAATTTACACCAGTATGAAAAAGATGAGAAACAAGACATTTTAAATTTTTTTTAACAGTTTTGATACAATGAAGAGATCATCTCTTAAATCTAATTGGCTTGGATAGAAATGTTGTTAGAGCAGACTGAAAGAAAGATCTTTGGTCTACTGTCACTCTGTATCATTGGCTCCGACGTGCTGAACAGAGAGAAATCGTTCAGTGCTGACTGTCTTCCCACTTAATGGAAAGAAAACCTATGAGTGTGGTGGGTGTTAGAGGGGGATCCAAAATGGGGCCTGTGCCTCCAAGCCAAGAGTCCTCCTCTGAAAAGCAAGTTTTGCGAAAACTGAGATAAAAGAAGGGAACGTCTGCTTTGCCAGACTCCGAGAGGAAATCCTTTATTGTCTCTATGTGATTTTATTTTTTGCAGTGTATATTTGATATTGTTACTTATTTAACTCTTTCTCATGCTGCACTTTCTCTTCGTACTTCCATGAATTTAGTAATTTCAGGAGGGTGGTTCTTTTTGGAAATCCTTAATCATAATTGAGTGAGTTGATTTATACATAACACTTATAATCATATTCAAGCAGATGCAAGAAGGGCTTAGAAAGGACTTTCAAAGTGCTGATTAACTATATGATATAGACACCAGATGATGACTTTTGTATTGCCGAAAAAATCAGTCCACAACACTATAATATCAATTTTGCTTCATGTTGTTCACAAAAACATTACTACAAACAATCTGACTTCAAAACTATAAAATGGATTTTAGCTCATTGTTTCATAAAGCAATTAATACAAACAATCTAACTTCAAATGTCTGCTGTCATATAAGCCCCTGGATTTGCCTTAAAAATGCCAACAAGTCTCTGATGATGTAAACTGCATTGCCAGGCAAGGTAGTGCAAGAGGTAGCTGTTGATGTTTCTTATAGGCTAAGGAAAGGACGTAGAAAAAATGACGGTCACGATCAAAGTGAGCGACATTGCTTCTGCTTCACCTGCCCCTGCCAAACTGGGGCCGGTCCCCTCTGTGGAGGGCGAGCTCTGCCGTGCCACAGGCACCCGCACCGCTCCCGGATTGAAGGCAGAGCTTTCCCTGAGAGTCTCTGCCTTGGGCTCTGTAGCTTGAAGCCCTCCTTGGAGATTTAGGTCATAATTTATTATTTCTGTACAACCTAGATACTGTTCAAATAATTTCTTTAGGCTGTGTTAGCAGAGGTAATATTTGAGGAAAGAAAGTATCCTTGCTTTACGTGAGTTAAATGGGCACAAATCAGGACAAGGAATTCAGAAGGATTTGTGGGCATGGAATAGAAATGCTCGCAGAAGGCTAAGACGCTGGTAAACAAAAAGAATGAAATATTTAATTTCAGGCAGATCTAATTTTGTCGTTCTTAGCCGTAGCCATGACCTATTAACAGACAGTTTCTGTAGGAGGGTAACATGTAGGATATACATCTAACAGACTGCAAATGAAAGATTCTTGGAGGCAGAGGGCTGAGTGAAACTTTTTGCATGAAACTTTTCAGCAATATATGCAAATTTGGCAACACTAAAACGTTTTGCTAATGTGTGTTGACTTTAGTAATTTTTTTTTCAATCTCTGAAAGATGCAAAACTCTGGTTTCAGCATTTTTAAAAACATATCGACTTAAGGGTTATATATGACTTATTAAAAGTATTTTCTAATATAATTTCAAAATGTGTGAAGTAAAAGAATAATAGAAAAAAATTTATATAATATGATATTTTATTTTTATAACTATGAATTATAAATGAATTTTGCAAGGATATAGAAGTAATTTTTTCACTGTGGTCTAGTTTCTGTCACTTTTGGTAGGTGCTTACAGAATCTGCCAGATGACATCTGTTACTCTAGGAAACAATATAATAGTGATAATTAATCACACACATGGAAAAATAAAGTCTCTCTGGAAAATGCTGATAGGACAGGAGCACCGTGCCTGATCTTGGGTGTAGTGCATGTCGATACCACATCACAGAAATCTCATCAAGAGTAAAAGTCGTCAGCAAGTGGGTATATCTCCTAATCATGATACTAAAGCACTGCAGATGTCAGTGCTGGTTCTGCTGATCAGCAGAGGAGTGGGGATGGCACAGGATGGCAGGAGCGGTTAGAAAGTGTTTTGACTGCTAACTTTGCCTAGAGCAATTACATTAATGTTGGTTTTCTAAGCATTTCGGCATGGTGTCAGTAAGTCTGTGCTTACTGCCTTGCAGCTGATCAGGGGTACCCGGGAGCCTCTGTCTTTCTAACAGATTCTTCATTCTTTTATTTCCCCTGGAGGAAAAAAATGCAATAAAGAAGATCTACCACCGAAAGCATGGGACGCGCTCCAAAGGCTTTTCAGGCACGATGACAGATGTGGCAATGTGTTCTCACAGCCCATGGAAAATCCTCAGATGCTGCTGTGGGCTTGCCGAGGCTGCTTTTGCTAGCTCCAGGCAAGGAAACGGGGAGGTCGCTGGCTAGAAAGCTGCAGAAATGAAGGGGGAAAAAGCTCCTCAAACTAGAGCACGCTCTGTCAGGTAGGGCTGAAATAACTGGCAGGCCAGTACCGCTCTTGCCAAGGACTGGACTTTAAAGGTGAATTTTAGTGAAACTTAAGTGCTTAAACAGCTTTTAAAAACCCGTGCCAAGTGCGGATGCAAGTGGAGCGGGCGGCTTCAGGTGCGTTTTCAGCGGAGAGGTGAGGAGGGCTGGGAGCGCGCTGCTGGTGTGGGTGGCTGGGTGTTGGTCTGGGAGCCCTGTCCTGCACCAACCCCGCTACTGCTGCCTCGCAGGAAAGGTCTGTACAAAAAGTGATTTTTCTGGCAATGCAGGTCAGCCGGTTGGCTGATCACAACCATAGGCAATACGACTTGCTGCTTTCTTAAATTTAGGGAAACACATGTATTTCCAGGGAGGTGGTTGAGTCATCGTCCCTGCGAGTGTTTAAAGAGAGGTTAGATGTGGTACTTAGGGACATGGTTTAGTGGGTAATAGGTGGTGGGGGCCGGTTGGACTACATGATCCTTGAGGTCTCTTCCAACCTTAATGATTCTATGATTCTACTTCAGCCGATCCACATCCGTTTTGGGGATTTGTAGCATGCTCTCCCATTGACTGCTGTTCTGGGTATATTTATAGTATAAATTTCTCAGTTAAATATAAATTAATTATCATCTATATTACAATCTTATCCTTGGTCTCCCAAGGCTAGGTCTGCACATATTTATACTGTAAAAAATGCTTCATTCTCACAGAGGTTACTATTATTATATGTAAATCTGTAAGACAAAGAATGTCTAAAGAGGCATTACCATCTCCATTATTTTCTCATCCTAGTTTCAGATAGGAAACCTGAAATAGATTAAAGTCGATGTTGAATGTACATAAACATGTATCAATAATAATAAAGCAGTGCAGTAACTGATGCTAGAATAAAGAGATTACAGTCTTTTAATCTGGAAGTCTAGAATCCAAAACGTGCTTTCTGCCATTCTACAATTATAAAAGTTCAAGCTATATTTTCTGGGTGGAGATCTGTGTTAATGGATATGTGCTACCTGAAGCTAAAACCTGAACCTTGCAGAAATAGATCATGTTGCTAAATTTAGCAGAGCATTTCAAACTCTTGAGGTATATGCACAGTATATAGACTTACCTGAAAGCACTTGCAATGATACCAGCTGGTGTCATTTTGCTAATTATTATTAATTGCACTGGAGATAACTTCTGTTTTGCCCTGGCTCTGGGATAGCCTACCATCTTGATGAAGGACTGCAGTCCTACTGCAGGAGAACCAGGGCTCGGCTCAGTGGCCAGGGAGCAGGGAAGTCCCTGTCCTGAGTGTTTCACCCTACGTGGTGGGTGAGAAGGCTCCCAGGCAGGTTCCCAGCAGGGTTTGGGCTGTGGGATTCCCTGGGTTGCGGTGGGAGGCACTTTGTCTCCGTGGACTGCTCAGGTCATGACTGGCTCTACAAGGCTGCACAGGACAGGGGTGGGAAGCTCCAGTTATCTGGGGAATCTTCAGTTAAAGATAAGTAATATTTTTCCTACCTACTTTCAGTAGCCACAGAAAATCTTAAAAGCCCTAGATTTCAGTCTAATCAGAGCAATGTTTGTAGAGAAGAATAGGGACGGTCTGTACTATGGAAACCTTGGATCTCAGTCTGTTTTATGTACCACAAATCAGTGTCTTGTTTATAGTTGAGCTGATTAAACTTTACCCATCCATTTTAATAGATCCTCAGTAATAGTTTCACTGAAATCAGCATGAGTAATACATGCTAGTGATGACTCAGGTGGCAACATATATGCTTCTGTGGGAAGAGGCAAGAAATCCTCTGGCTTAAAAATTTTTCCTGAAGTGCTTTCAAATCTGGACTGTTTATTTTTTTGGAGGACAAAGCTGATAAAGACTGGCTCCAGGTTTCAGTTAATGAATTTCTGACAGAAGAGAATCTTGGCATGGTGCAAAATGAGAGATGCAGTAAGACCTGTTGTAGTTTCTGGCATACTGGCAACATTTAATTTCAAATTATGTAACATATTTCATTCATACACAGTAGTTATCTTTCTACTTTGCGATTTTCCCCAAGTACTATTTGAAGGAAATTATTATTACTATTGAAGTCTCGGTTAACACAAGAGAAGTTAGGATTTGCAGGGAAATAATTTGTACTAATCAACAGTCACATTCCTGTGGGCTGAGAGAAATCTCTCAAGTCCCTAATACCAAATAGAAAGTAGCTGAGGTCATATATCCTACAGACCTGCCAAACAGAAACACTTGTTTTGGCTAATTTTCCTTCCCAAAAGCTCTAAATCTAGAGAATTTTTACATAATCCATCTGGGCAGTAATGGGTCAATCTCTAACTTGGAAAAATTGTTTATGAGAAAAAGAGGAATCACACGAAGGCAATCAGTGGTGGTAAAAGTCACACTTACTGAAAACCTAGTATCCGAACTCCTCCAAGTCTTCCTAACTCCAGCCTGCCGGTGTTAGTAAACTAATGACCTGAATGTCCTCCACAGCACTTAAACTCATCTATAGTGCTCTGTGTTTGCGGAACAACCAGTGGCTGCTTTACAGGAGGTCTCTTGCATCGCTTTCCAGCCCTTTAGAGAGAGAGAACTGCCATCCTCAGTGTAAGAGACACTTGGTTAGGGCTAATTTTAGGAGTTTGATGAACCGTGGTTTTCTTTTCATTTGCTCGTAGGGGTTGTAGATTGCTAATGATCTGCAGCAGAAATTAATTATTGCTAATTATTCCCTTTCAGCCACAGCTTTAATCTTTTAGCGCAGTCTGTGGATGCAGGTTAAATGAAATCCAAATCTCATTCCCTTTTCTGTCCTTGAAGTAAACAACAGATCCCACTCACTCTTTGCATCCAGCTTGGCTCACATAGGAATGCAAGGGGAGGATGCTTTCAGAAGCAGAAAGGTTGTCTGTACTTAAAGCTTAAAATGCAATTAGGGCCTTTCTTTTGTCACAGGTTCACTCTTTCCTCTGGGGCGTTAAGTAGGTAGGACAAGGTGAGAGTGATATCTTTTCCAAATAAATATATTGAGAGAGATCCTGTTTGAGGAGAACAGTGCATCTGCCTTCATGTAAATGAAGGTCACAATAATACTCCGTGTATACTGTGCAAAATGATGCTGTTTTCTATGCGGTCTGCAAATAAGCAGTTACGCTGTTATTGAAAGGTATAATTTGCAAAATTTAAAAGATGGAAATTAATTATATAAAGTGACTCCAGGATAACTGATGTTGAACTAGTAAGGCAAACTAAAGGAAAAGTCACCCAGTCCATGGTTACCTTGCCTCAAAGGGACACGTGACTTTGATCAGCACAGAGGGTATACTGAAGCTGTGTAACCCCACTGCCTCTGTCAGCTGAGCCTGGAGGTGGACGGAGAAATCTGAAAACACCTACCAGTAAACCACAGTATTTTCAGGGGACAAAGATAAGTCAGAACACAGGGTGGTTTTTTTTTCCCCACCCTGTCATGAAATTATTGCCATTTGGCCTTGTAACAAGCCATCTTTAATGAGGTTAGTGTGTGCTTGCTGACAGGGTGGTGCTTTCCCATGTCTAACCTTGGAAATGCATCAATTCTAAAGGCACTTATAAAAGTTTGCTGGCAGAAAAACAATTGCCTCAATTTCTGCATTTCATCACATGCATAATTACCCAAATATTGAGCTACACACTCGTAGGTAAGGATAGAGCCCTCTTGGCAGTTAACTTGGCACTTTCTCGGGCACGTCAACGCAACATGCTTGCTTCATGCAAAGCAGCCCCGAGCTGCTCTCCTTTCATTTAACAACCTAGTGCATAAGGGACTTCTGAAGTTTGCAAAGGTGTTTTGAATATCATCTCTCTTTGACTTAGAGCTGTGATTTCAGCTAAAATAAGGCAATGATCTTTGAGATGGAATGAGTTCAGGTGGTTTTTTTAGTCTGTTATGTAAGTAGTATGTGATTCAGTGAGCACTTCTGCAGAAGAGAGCTGGGGCCACCAAAAGCCCTGGTTTTAGGTGCTGTCATTTTGAGATAAAGTCCCCCTGGTGAATATAGCCTCCTGATGTTAAACCATCAAATGCAAAGCTACTTCTGCTTCTTTCATCTGAACCTGGCAGTTCCTCACACAACTCATTTGATGTCAATTGTTCACTGGTGGGAATTGCAATAATCTTGTCTTCTGTTGCATTTGAAGTTGCAGGTTGAAAATCTCTCTAGCAACTCTCATCCTTTTGACACCCACTAGATAGCTAGAATATTCATTTATTGAAAGGGACAGCATTGTTATCTGAACAGTGACACTGAGAGTTGTTAATTCCCACAAGCTTCTTAATGACAAAAATTTGCTGTCAAGAGAGGTTTTGCTTCCACGGAGCCAGCTCTTCTTTGCCTCACCACACAACTCTATTATAAAACACAAAGAAAATGAAGCATGCATTCGTCCTCAGCATCATCTCTTGTAGCATGCAAGATGCAAATACCAATCTCTTCATCAGAGGGGTGTTGGGGAGAGCAGCGGGCTTTCCACCACTGTAGGATGAGGTGTTTCCCTGCTCCCTCCAGCACCTGCCACGCCTCTGTAGGAAACCCGAATGATGGCCTTCCTCCTGAGGTGTGCTAAAGAGAGTTGCTGTATGTAACTGTGTACCTTGAGAGCTTATCTGCAGTCTTTATTACAACAATTACTAAGGATTGTTTGACTGTAAATCCTGGCTCTCTCTTACTATGAATCAATCAGTCATTAACCTTAGCAGTATCGACGTTTTCTCACTATGCATTTCAAGCAGATTAATAAATAAGAGTTGAGTTAAGAGCCCATTCTGTGTGCTGCAATGTATTCCTGCGTTACTGGATCTCGATAAACACAGTGACACTTCATACTGTGAGAGATTTGTGAAGGAACTACAGTGTGGGAGAGAAGGGGAAAAGAGAGCCTTGTGCTGAGACGTGCTGATAAAGAAGCAAAGCTAGACAGAAATGGGAGCAACGTGCGTACATGTATGCATCTGAAAAGCAGGCATCTGACACTACTGACATGTGCTAGGTAGGAATCGCTTTCAATTTCTTCTGTCACGTACCTGTGATTCTCGATGGCTTTGAATCATTCTGGGAACAATCAACATCAGTGTCTTGAAGGGAAAGGAGGAAAGAAAGGAAGGAAGGAAGAAAGGAGCACGTGCACGAAAGTAACTCTTTGATTTGTCTTTTTAGGTGACCACAGTTAAGAGCATACACTTGTGTCTTGCCAAAGTGTGGTCCTGTGTATTAGGAGGTTCTTGACTATTTTAAGACAATCTTTAGTAAATAAAAAAGCATGAAACAACTGAGTCATTCAAAAAGCTGATTTCTGACAGTGTATAAAATGACTTGGAGGTGTCTCTTCCCGTTAAAAAAATCTTGGATGACTTGTTTTAATTCTTCTTGGCCAGCAATCCCCAACCAGCTGCACCAGCCAACACGACGCCCGTGAGGCTCTTGGACATTTGCTGAAGCAATATTCCTGTAAGCAGTCCAAGCTGAGGAAATATGATGTTACACACAGAGCTGCAGTTGCTCAAGATTTCTGCTTGCAACAAGGAAGGGTTGGAGATCTTTGCCTCAGGGCATCGCAGCCGAGCTGGCGGGTGCGCTGAGGATGAAGTGCAATCCCTGGGAGCAGGGGCAGAATTGGCCATTGCAGGTCAGTGCCACTTGCCAGCTGAAACTCAGAGCAATGTTGGCACCTCATCAGGCAGCAGAGTCATGTAATGGCAGCCAGAAATTTGGGAGGACTGAGAGCAGTCCGCTTTTCATTACCTGACTCCTCCTGAGTAAATAAGGAAACAGATGTGACAAGCACAGCAGACAACACTGGGCTCCTCCACTCTGGGTTCTGCAGCTGCCGACAGGAGCATCCAAATTTTCCAGCCTCAGTTGGCAGAGAACAGGCACCAGCTTTGTAGCTGTCTAAAATGGGAGCTTTGGGAAATAATGTCCTTCCTGGGAAACATGAAGCACTTCACTGAGCCTCCTGCATAAGTGGTAGGACCTGAGTTTGCAAGTCCCCAAGCTGGACTAGCCTTTATGAATGAGCTGCCTCCACTGAGTAGCAGAGGGAAGAGGTGCCCAGATGGCATGTGGAAAACCTGCCCATTTCAGTGCCCATACACTGAGCATCCTGGAGCTTGACAAGTCACCAGAGGGCTCAGCAACTTCATTTTTTGTAATTCCCAACATATGTAGGACTTCAGCTATGACACAATTAATTTAAGCCATTAGCGATAGCTGGATCTGGGCCTTTGCAGAGCTGAATGGCCTATATTTTGTGTTTTAGGAATGAAACGTATTCTGTTTCTTCTGAATGGGGTTTACAAGGGACTAATCTACCTTTTGGTGTATTTTCTCAGCCATCTTTAAGTAGGGCTGTTGCTGGGTGGGTTACCCCACATTGTTGTGACTCTGAGTGCATGTGGGTCTGGGGGACACTCAGTAGTCAGCAGTTTTCAAACAGAAACACTCTGAAAAATTTCAGAAAGGGAGTTATTTCCAAGCAGACTGATCTAAAGCTTATTGCTTTGTCTCATTTATATTACTCACCTTTTAAGCATTGTTCGCTCAGGTCCCAGGCAAGACCTTATTAATGATCTCCTGTTAGCTTCTCTTTCATGAATATGAATATCTTTGTGCAAAGCTTTGCACAAAGTGTTTTTTTTAAATATATCCTCCTGAGTTTTAAACTTTCTAGCCACTTTAATTTTACTGTCTCAGACTATATAGCTACATATTCTTGTATTCATAGAATAAGTAGCTGAGTATTTAAACTGAGTAATTTATACAGATTTTCTACTTTAGACTTCATTAGAAAATAATTTTCTGTATCAATTCAGTGTCTTGTATTACTTTTATCTAGCTATACAGATTGATTTGGAAAAAAGAAAAAAAATAACACCTAAACAACAAAACCTCTCTGTCAGTATCTAAATTCTTCAATCAATCTATACTGATTAGTTGTGTTAGGTCAGATGTGTAACATGACATTGTTCTGCTGTGACTGGATGAATGCACAGGTAATCATGATATGAATCATTGCATTTGCAAAGCAAAATCAATTTTCTACCAATTCACTTACCATGAGCATTTTTTATAAAGATGAATCGCTGAAAGGCAATATTTTTGAATACATTGGTCATTTTTAAGTGTCTCCCTTGAGCAGCTTTAGCAATAATTTGCATCTGATTTTGAACAAGGGAGAGGGAGCCAGGGCTCTGAATAGGATTCCTGCAGGTTGTTACCCGTTTGAGTCTTTGGATTTGAAGCTGAGTAAGTTGGAGGAAGGGACCAACCTGGCCTGCCCCATTCCATCCACTGCTACACCCTGGGGACTGACTTCCTCCAGGGAGGCTCCTTGAAATGCGTGGGGGAGGCTGAAGGCGCTGCGAATCGTGAGGCACTGCACGGCCGTGGAGGCTGACCCTGCATGTACTGTGGAGCAGCAGGCCCAGGGAAGTGACTGCTCTGCCGTGGCTCCTGAAACACTGCGCCTTGAACGGGTCGCCCCTCGGTGCAGTGCATGGCTAACGGGGGAGCTTATGGGTGCGCTTCAGAAGCGCTCTCCCAGGCCGGACTGAAACACTCGCGCTGCCATGCTCTTGTAGCTAATGTTTATGCTTCTATAAGCAGAGACATAGTTTAATGAGTGATTACCTACTGACCTCCTCATGGAGGCGAATGTTGAGAACGAATATTCCTCTTTCAACAGTGTTTTATGCCTGAACTGTTTAGAGGTTTAGAGACCTTCTGTCATATGGTTTTGGGGATGTGTTTTCCCCTGTAAGTTCACAGCCTGAACAAGCTAATCTTGAACAAGTTTGTACATGGGTGAGAAGATGCAGGACTTGGAGAGGTGGATGCTCTTGTAGTTACTGCAGCTTAAGAGGGTTAGGCCGTTTCAGATGCTGTCTCTTGTTTCTTGTGTTATGCTGGGAACGTTGAGGTTTAGTGCTTTCCTTCTCTCAGTCTGCATGCCTATGCTGTCAGAAGTGCACAGCGATAGGAATTGTGAGGTGGAGCATCAGGTGCAACTGGGACCCAGTATCACAAGGTGTCATTAGACACCGTAGTTATGCATGAAATGGCAAAAACAAAGTACTAGAATAGGTTAATGCAGAGAGAGGTAGACACACATAAAATTATAGTGGTGATAGGTCTGTGCTGATAAAGATTAATATCTCATAGACCTCCTTGAGAGCAGAGAGAAATTCTAGCTCTTGTAGATTATTTGCAATGATGATAGCATCTTATTGCTGTCCTTTAAAAAAAATAGATGAGAATTTCCCAGATAATGTTAGGTTTCCTGGTGCCTGGAGGAAAGAGATGAGAAAGTGTTTGGCTGTGAGCGTGCACATTGGTGAAATTGTCACCTCGTGGTACATCCCGAAGAACGACTTCAGGAAACAAAGCACTTGAATTAATACTACAGAAACTGTATAAAACTTTTTAAGATTTCACAGGCAGTTAGATGCCTTGAGCTTCTCTGGATTTAACCCCAAGTGAAGTATTTACAGGTTAAAAAAAAAAAATAAAAAAAAATCCTGCTCTGATCAGGGAGCCAGAGAGGCAGCGCGCAGTGAGAGTTCCTCTCTTGGCAGCCCGAGCACGTGCTCTGCAGAAAGAAAATGGTGAGCACAGCGAGAGTTTCTCTGGGTGGAGAAAGTCCTGGCTGAGGAAGGAGTGGCATGAAGGAGTTCAAAGCACTGATCAGAAGGTTCTTATGCTGCCTTTTGTGGAGAACAGCAAATGGAAAAAAATAATTTATAAACCTCAAAAACTAGAGGAAGCAAATTAAGTTACTGTACGAGAAGAATAATCACTGGTGGAAGTGTGAAGTGTTGATCTTATGTATTTTTTGCACATTGTAGAGATCCTTAAAGGATGTCAGCATTTTAATTAAATATGACAGCTTGACAAAAGGAGCAGCTAGGTGTGAAACGCATATACTGCTGGAGGGAGGCTTTCTGCACAACAGTGACCTGAAATCGGGAAGTCGCTGACTGTGACCTTCGCTGTGCTTTGTGGAGCAGCCAGAGCTGCAGGCGGGGTTGTCAACTGTGCAGTCCCCAAAACTGACACACCACATTCATTACCGCATGAGTCAGGCACGGCGAGAGCACTCATGCTTGCCGTGCATGAGTAAGGAGCCGACCCCTTCTCTTGACAGGGAAGCTTGGTTTCTTGGTGGTGCAATGGACCTTGCATGAAAAAATGCTGAGAAACTGCATGTTTCCAATCTTCTTCCTGTTGGGGGAAAAAAAAGTCTTAGTTGTAGGATTATGACACTTAATCTTATTATTATCAGAGACTAACCATGACTGTACTCTGTAACTAAGTTCTTTCTAGCATTGCATGGCTTTTCCATTAAATACTCCCTCCAGTGTAAGGCTTTCTAGCTCAGTAACACTTTGCTGCATTTCAGGCTTCTCTATTATTAATTAATTTTCTATTCACTGTAATAAACTCAGTCACAATGAATTTATTTGTGGATATTTTACCTCTTCTGATTACGTTTCCTTGACTGTTTCAATTGCAGGGTTTCTCTGCTGTCAGGACACAGTGCCTTCTGACTTCCTGATGCAGCAGATCCTGACCTGTATATCAACAGCAACTGACTATAAGAAGACTTGAAAGCAACTCTAGAAATGAACCTGAAAATGTTTAAAATTTGTCAGCCCCGTTTCAGATTTTGGAGGGCTTGGATGTTTCAGGATTTTCAAGATGAGGGCCAAGTCTGTCCCTTTTTTCTTCTAAGGCCAAATCTCTGCTTTGAGAGCAGCCCTGTGGGGAAGGACTTGGGAGGACTGGTGGATGGAAAGATGGACATGAGCTTTGAACGGTGATGGTTTGAAACTAAAAGAGGGTAGATTCAGACAAGATATAAGGGAGACTTTTTTTTTTATGACGAGGGTGGTGAAACATTGGCACAGGTTGCCCAGAGGGATGGTAGATGCCCCATCCCTGGAAACATTCATGGTCAGGTTGGATGGGGTGCTGAGCAACCTGATCTAGTCAAAGATCTCCCTGCTTATTGCAAAAGGGGGTTGGGCTAGACGACCTTTAAAGGTCCCTTCCAACCCAAAGTATTCCATGATTCTATGACTTTGTGTGACTTTTGGGAAGCTGGAAAAAACAGGCAGGCAGGCCTTGGCAGAACTGAGCATACTCTGCCTCATGAAACTCCTCTGCTATCCTGGGTTCAGATCCGAAGAGCCACTAATGTAACCTTCATGAGCAGTACAGCTGACATTAAATCTACTTTGATATATTACGTTGTAGAAATATTTTCTTCCATGTCATTTATGAGGTAAAACTGGTTTTAGATTCAGAAAAAAACCCTCGATTGTTCAAGAGTAGTAGATTGTACATTAACCTGTAGCTCAGCTCGGTCACTACTGTGAAAACTATTTTAGGAAATGTCATAGTTTTTGCTTGGATAGAGTTAATTTTCTTCCTAGCAGCTGGTTAGTGCTGTGTTTTGGATTTAGGATGAGAGTAATGTTGATCACACACTAATATTTTAGTTGTTGCGAAGCAGTTAAGGGCTTTTCAGTTTCTTTTACTGACCTGCAAATGAGAAGGAGGGGGATGCCCAAGAAGCTGGAAGGGGACACGGCCAGGACAGCTGACCCCAACAGGCCGCAGGGATATTCCATACCATATGATGTCATATTCCGTTTATAACTGGGGGTTGGCTGGAAGGCCATCTATTTTGTATTCAGAGGGGACTGCATGTTCATTAACATACTGAAAAGGAATGAGAGGGAAATTCTGTACAGGAAAACTTAATAGTTACTGTACTTAAGTGAGTGTAATTGAGCTCTACTTCCAAGGTGCAGAAATAAAATCTCCACCAGTGTGTTGAAGTAGTTGAAGTGTTCAACTAATTCCTCACAACCACATAATAATTTATCATTCATTATTTTCCCAGTGGATCTCTAGCACTCATTCTGCCATAATTTGTCCCCCTAACATCCTCAAGCATAAACAGTCATCGGTGTACAAAGACTTGAAACAAACATCCTTTGAAAAGAGCAAATGAGACATTTACGTATCAGTAACATGATTCAGTGATACTGGTTATGAAGCAGTAAGTACGTTGCTTATTTCCCCATGTCAACATATAAGCAAGGTGATTAATGACAAAATCAAACGCTTCCATTCTATTCATACAGTAATAATCATACCTAGAGCAGCATACGATTTGTTACTAAAACTAAAAAAAAGTAACCCCAAACCAGTATGCAACAGAGACAAGTCCAGCTGTGATGTCGGTGCTGCAGAGATGAGCTGGATGGGGCTAGGAAATGCAGTGGGGAGCTTTGCCAGTGGAGTTTCAGGTGAGCTGTGTTAGATGTGAAGATCCCTTCATCTCGGAGAGGCTCAGCCAGTGCCACAGAAAACAGCAGGAATAGTCCCTGAATGCTTGGTGACTGTTGATCTGACCCACATATCCCTGTAGCCATTTCAGAAACTTGTACAGAGAGGTGAATAGCACTGTACAACCCAGCATGGGCAAAATCAAAACAAAATGTGTGTTCAGCAGGAAGATCAATAAGTGTTTTGCAATGGGGCTTGACAGCTTAGCTCGTCATTTTCTGCCTTCCTACTGTTGAGAGAATTTTTTTTGGGGAAAAAAACCACAAAATCCTTTCCTAAAGCTGTAAGTAAATTCAATTTTGTAGTAAAAAAAACACCTGTGCCATTTCAATCATATCAGCTTTCAAACAGTCTCAGGTTATGAATTTGCCAGTTTTATTTAATTTGCCAGCATTTTTGTTACTCTCTTTTTATAGACTTATTTACAGAATGACTGATTTCTTCATGCTCTAGCCTTCATCCTGGAGAAGGTGGTCTCTTACTGAGGCTTCTCTCATCTGCTTGCTCACTGGTCCATTTACAGCAAGAAATCTTTCATAGTGTGTTGCTTTCCGTGTTCTTGGAGCTGCAGCGGGGGACTTCAACTACTGGTCCTGGAGTCCGAGGACACACCTCACCCCTGAGGACTCTCACCTCGGGGCCAAGTGATCACGACGTCAATATGATGGATGAACAAAATGATGTTTATTAAATTGCGTCACAGGTTTATATACTCCCTTTACGGGGTGTGGCCACTGTGGGGCTCTGTGCAGGTCGTAGGGGTGTACCTAAGCTCACCGTACAACGCGAGATCTTCCGAACGGGATTCCCTACAATAGTGTATAGGTGATTTTGTTGTGTACTATATGCCAAAGCATTCGTGTAATGTTGCCAACCATTATGTAATAGTGTTAGAGTATGTAAAATAAATACTAATTCTACCTATCTTTTCAGTGGGTACTAATCCCACTTCTTTAGTTTAGAGGGCAGGGATCTGTAGTTATGAAGGTTGTGTGTTTTTTTTTCCTTTATTGTGTATGCCTGGCTGGATTGGTCTGGTGTATGAAGGAGGCAATAGCTATTGTCACAGCTGATGGAAACGGTTTGTTGTATATGTAGTACAAGAGTGGTGGGACTCAGGTGAGGCTCAGGTACTTGAGTCCTACCTCACCCTTCCTCCGGCTGCAGATGAGTGTGGCTGTGAGCCTGCAGTTTCTATCCTCCTGGTTAGCTGCTATGTTACGGAACTTACAGTCTGACCTAATTCTCCTGAAGAACTAGGTTACGCTTTGGTTCCCTTCCTTAAGCACTGGTGGTTTGCTCAGACTGAATCTTGACACATAACTTTCAACTTTTAAAGGTCATTTCTGTTCATTCCTGCTGTTAGTGCACGGTTGGGCCTTCTAGAAAAATAGGAGGTTTTATAATATTAGAACAATGTTGTTGGAACAAAAACATTTGAAAATACTCTATCTACTTTATCAAAAATCAAAACAATTTGTCAAAAGCTTAGCAGATACACATAGAGATCTGAAAACATTACGCTTATGTTTTCTGCTGTCGACTTAGATAGTGTTAAATGATGCACAGGAACCCAGGAATATTTAGGAAAGAACACGACTTATATTTTTTCTGATATATTTAAAAGTTACCATAGTGGTGTTTTCTGAGTGTTGGTTCTGATTCTGAACACAAAGGATAAAACAGATGGGAGAGCTGCATTGCCTGTCACAGCCTTTACCCCTGAAATTTTTGCAATAACCCATCCTTCTCACTTCCAAAATCTTTCCCAGACAGGTTTTCATATAACTGGAAAGACTACAAAATCTTTTTCTATATGAACCCTATAAAGAGACCTGATCACCTTTTTCAGTTTAGAAGGGTATTTTAAAGCAATGACTGAGCCAGAATTTGCATCACTTGCAAACTATTTCATACTACTTGAGACAGTGAATTTTTATCTATTTCTAACTGAACTGTTTTCTGTCAATGAAAAAAGTTGGGTTTTGGTGGGGTTTGTTTTTTTTCTGGGATTCAGGGAATGAGAATGTGTTGAAGTGATGACAATTTTGGTGAGGAGAGTGTGGAGGTGGTTGTTGTTGTGTTTGGGTTTTGAGGGTGGTTTTTGATGGCTTTTTTTTTTATTTTATTTTTCTCATTTCAGTAAGCCCAAACTGGCTTGTACCATCTTTTCATTGGTCTAATTAATTCTGAGGTTTTTGACACCTACAGCATATTTGCTTCCTTTCCTGTGTCTTCCTGAGCCACAGTTTACCTTCCCAAACTACCCTGTCTTCCATTGCTCTGAAGTTAAATCATGAAATAAAGATCATAAAGATTAAAGTAACTCCCTTGATTCGCTCATTAACAGTGTCTCTGTCTTCCCCAAATCACTTTAATTGTGCAAAATGAGAGGGACAGCAGCACAGCTCACTCTTTCCCCAAGCCCTGAGGAGGAGTATGGGGAAAGAAACCCATGTCTTGCATCTCCATAGAAGCCCTTTTTTGGACTTTCTCCTTGTAGCTTTACAGGAAGAACAGGCACACACGTGGAAAAACAACGGCATGTAGTTAGAAGTGGCCCAAGAGAGACCATTACTGTCCCCTGTAAGCGCATCTTCGGTAGGCACAGCAGCAGCTTCTTCCTTGCTGATGCTCTGGGCCCTGGAAGCCAGCCAGGAAAATATCGTCTTGAAGTGATTTGCAAACCCTGGTAGAGTGCTACTTAGATAAAAACTGTTGGCTCCAATCCCGATTTTGCATGAAGCCTCTGTGTGTAGCTTGGTATGAGCAAGATATTTTCAGGAGGCTGAGCAAAGTCAGACTAATTTTCAAGGCCAGGGAGGGAAAAATAACAAATCTGTATGCTCTTGATGGGTGAACCCAACATTGTGTGATGTGAATTTGAGCTCTTTCTTGGCAAGGCTATAAGTGGTGTCATTTTAAAATATCAGTTAGAGATTGTATGGAAACTCTCAAGGGAAAGGTGGGTCTCAGAGCCCACCTCCATCCTCGGCCCCTGAACTCTGAGAAATGGATCTGGGTTGCAGCATACCTCCTCCTGATCTTGATGTCCTGATCTTGACTACAAGCCCTGAAGACCCTTCTTTAGGGAAATTCCAGCTGGGAACATATTCTGGTTTGTCCCTAGAGTGATAAACTTATATGAAAACTAGGGTTATGGACTTGTATGAAAGCTGAAACTGCCTCTGGAGAGGAACTCAGAGGCCTGGTCACTCCCTTTATTCTCATCTCCTGTTCTCTCTAAACTCAGATATTTGGGTGGTTCTGCACCTTTACAGTTCTAATCTCAATTTATCCTAAAGTCATGCTGGACTAGAGGAAAATATTTTTCTAAGATATTGAGCTATCCAGGGAGGCGGCTGTTTTGCAGAAGAATTTTTTAAATTTAATTTCTGAGGATTGATTTTAATTTTAATTTATTATTATTTTAATGATAGCTAATTAACAGACATTTGGCAGTGGAGCTGTTTCTATGCACATTTTTCTGAATAGAGGCCTCCCAACTCTTCAAGAAAACCTGGAAAGTTTGACAATAATAAACCTTTTTTTCCTAGATATAATCTGCTTCGTAGAGGTTAAGTACTGGGGAATCTGATCCCCTCCTACCACACTTCCTCTCCCAGTCCTGCCGGGGCAGTGTCTGCTCTATGTACCCTTCACCTTCTCATGCCATCCCACCCTGGCCGGGCTCCTGGCAATGCTTTCCCCTAGCAGCCCAGCCTGCTGTTATTTGCTGCCGTGCGTGTGAGTCTCGCTGCAATGTCCTGTCTATGCACAAAGGTAACTTGCAGGATTTATCTGTGTAGTTTCTCCATGTCCCATTGTTCTTCCCACGTACAGCAGAATAATTACATCCTAGCGCAAAAAAAAATGAACGGAACCAGCGCTTTCGTCCTTATCTCTTCCTGCCTCCTTGTTTGTTCTCCTCCTATTCAGTCGTGTTTGAAACAACTTTCCCTTAAAGGTTTCAACCCCCTCCCCATCTACTTCCCTCATTTTTAATCTTTTATGTTAAATATTATTTAAAAAGAATCCCCAACAAATTGATTTTTTTCCCCCTAGAAGACATCTGGATTTGAAAGAGAGGTCCATTTTGAAGAAAGGCAAAAAGAAACCCTCAGGTGTTTGAAATTTCTGTTCAGATCTGATTTTGCTGCCTGCAGTGCTCTCCCAAGAGTCAGGGCAACGTTTACCCCTGAGGTATCAATTAAAGATGGGAACTTTAAGTGGAATTAAACTTGGTTCCCAGGAAAAGCCTGGCTCTCTTCTTTAACTAATTTCTCATATAATTGGACAAGTCACTTTGCAAACTCTGTTATTCTGAATTGTTTTTTACATTGGTTGTATGGCTTTTTTTCTAAATTCGCCATAGTATTTCTCATTCAACATTCATTAAGATTGGGGGGGGGGGTTCTCTCTAAGAAACATCCCCTCTCACTGTCAAACATCTAGTCCCCACAGTGAGTGAGCGGAGCAATCTTTTACTGTACAAAGCAGTGTGTAAGCTCCTTTCTAAAAAAAAGCTCCTTTCCAGCAGATTATCTGAAAACACTTCTGATATCTCAGTCACTTTATAAACAGGAAAATAAGAGTCAATTTTTCACTCAGAAGAAATCTGGGGTTGTCTTGAGGCTCATGGCAGTCTGTGTAGAAAATGGCACTGACACAGGTTCTGGTGGAGGTAGCACTAAATGAGGGACAGCTTTAAGTTCATAATTTGAGTGACACAAACAAAATAAAGCATAAAGCCTATTCTCTGTGTGCTGTGCTTGGGTCATTTACCTGTCAGTGATCCTGTTAGTAATGTTCTTGCTAAGGAGTACCAGAATTTCTGGTATGTTCTGCTGGGGTTAGCCCAGCTGGAGTCATCGAATGTTGTGCACTGCATACTGAGAGCAGAGGCAGCCTGTACCCAAGGTGCATTTTGTTCAGTTCCCAAAAAAGCCCCAAGATATTTGAGATTTAAAGTCCATAGATGTTGGAGGGAGGGAGGAATAAAAAGAAAAGGAAAAAAAAAAAGAAAAAGCCTCTTCCCATAGATGCTAAAATCCTGCAAAGACTTTGTGTGGTAGCACTAAGTGCACATGCTCACGTGTAGTCAAGTAGGGACCGTGGAAATACGGTGCAGATCTCAGCATCTGCACTGCTATAGTGCTTTGTGCATGGATTCAGACAGCTCCCTTTTCATTTATTTCAGCCGCTGTCCAGGCAATGCATAGTTTGTAATACTGATTTTTTCCCCCCACAAACTTCAGAATAATTTTCAAAGTCTTTCCATCATTTTTGGTCTATCATTCCTCCTCACTCCTTAACGTATTCCTTCTTTAGGCTTAGTCTAAAACTGAGGACAGAGTTTTTATGAAGAATGCTGCAGTTCTGAGTTTTGTTTTGTTTCTTTTCATCACTGCAGTTCTTTAAATTGTATATGCACTAAACAGAAATGTCATCTTCTAGTAGACTCTGAGCAGAGACAAAGCTTTAGTGCAGTATACTTAGGCTTGCTTTCAGTTGAGTGGGTTAAATAAAAAGTAATCAGCATTTATATTTGACTACTGCTCCAAACCCAAAGCAAGCTTTTCAGGGGCTTCAGAGCTGTGTGGTGAAAGCCGAGAGGCGTGCTGCGTTCTCTGCTTGTGAACACCTCAATTTTCTGAAATAGAAATATCAAAAGAGCATGTCTCTCCTTACACGAATTCTGAGCTGTCTAAAATCAGCAGCCTGAGATACAACTGCTGGACAGCTTGTCATACAATCTGTATCCATACACGCAGCCCTCTGCTTTCCAGAGAAAAGGAGGCTGGGTGAGCTTGATAACTATCCAGAGTTTTAGATGTTTATCCAGGAAGAAGCCTTTGAAATTCATTAGCTACTCTTTGGGATATCATAGAGACTCCTGCTCTGTGAAAAATGATGCCACACATTCAGACTTAAAAGCATTCTTAAAAATCAAATGCTAGAAACTTAGAAAAGTCCAGGAGGAAAAAAGGAAGCCTGGGTGGAAGTATCTTTTACATCTTTAATTGCATCCCCTGCAAGTATCTATCCCTATAATAGGGGGCAATGATAATTAGTATAAAGAGGCAAACTGCAAGTGAAAAGTCAATGGAGTTATGTTAAGGAGGGGTATAAGTTTTCTTTATACTCAGTTGGAAAGTCCTTTTTTGAAGCGTTTATTGCAGAGTTGTAAAAAAAAAATCCATAAAAGAAAGCAAATTTGCCAGGAAAATTGTGTCTTAAAAGCTGTTTTCCACTTTACAGTGCCCTGCTTGTCTTTTGTCATGATAAAAATGTTCAGAATGTTTTGGAGTCTGTACTTATTTATCCCTTCTTCTACTCAGGAAATGTCAATAATCCTCAGAATGAGGTGGAAATGTTGGCAGTGCCATTCTTAGCACAGATTACACATTTCAATAAGGAATAATTTTTAGTATCTCACCATAGAGACAAACTGGGATCTGAACCCCTGCAAACAACCTGAGGCAGGTTTTTACAGTCACCAATGCCAAAATTCTCACACACACACGCACACAAACTTTCTTAATTTTTGACCACTAATTATAATTAAATCCAATCTTTCCTTTTTTTCCAAACAGATGGGGAAAATAAAAATGTTAAGTAGCTTCATTTTCACCACAGGGCTTTTTTCAATGGCTTTAAATCTCTGGATGGCAGCCAGATTTTCAGTTGGGTTTTTCTCCTTGTGTTTAGTCCCTACAGCTCTAAAGGCATGAGAAAGGAGTTACACGCAACTCCCTTTAGCATGCCCTGCTTGCTTTCTCTACTGCTCAGTTAGCAAACTTTGCTCAAAGTAGGTTAATGTTTCTGATGCACAGCAGGCTCCAAAACCAAAGCTTGATTTTTACTTTTTTTTTTTAAAGCTGTCAGCACTCATTCACTCAAGGACCTGTTCTATCTCTCTGTTTACCTACAAAAGGACATTTTAAAATTAAAGAAGTCTCCAAGACCTAGGTACTATTTTTAGAATTCAGAGGGATTGCTTTAAAGACAATCAGCCATTTTGATTTTCTGCAGTGACAACTGTGATTTGTCTTATTGCTAAATAAGGTTTTACTTGTGAGAATCTGCATGCGGAGTTGTCCAAGAAAAACAGGAGGCAATGGGACTTGTATCAGAAGGCAGGTGTATTTTTGGGTAGTTCTTGTTTAGCATCTCCCCCTCACCATTACTTGCTTAAACTTTTCAGGCTCTGAAGACTTTGGAGCTGGGCTCTGGATCAAGACTCTGCCGTGATGGGGATGAAGGCAGGCGTGTGGCAAAGAGAAAAGGGACACAACATGGAGGAGGCACTCAGTGTGTGCGTGTGTGTATGTATATATATGTACATATCTCCCCTTTTCTTCTTCCCTTTCAAGTCAGAGATATTTAATGTTGCTTTTCCTTTCCTTATGTAAAAGCAACTCAATGCAGGCAGGTTCCCTGGCACCGTGGTGCTGTAAATTTGTGTATGTTGTGTGTGTTTGCTTTCTGTTACTTGCCAATCCCACAGGTGTGCTGAACGAGTGTTTCTGGAATTTGGGATTCTTTAGGAAGTATGTATGGAAACTAATAACTGGATTACTGAACAGAACTGTGTCTCAAACTTAGCTTTCAGAGGTGGGCTCGTTTGTCAAAAAAAGGAGGAAACAACAAGTGCAAAGTGCTCACTACAGTGTGTCGGAAGCTAGGAACTGAAAACTACTAATGCAAGTATGTGGCCGGAGGAATAAATACATTAGATGGTTTCCTAATAGATGATTTTAACTTTAACTGTTAATGTGGAGGGGACATGGTGGGGTGGGTCGGAGAAGGGAGTTTGTATTGCTTTCTTTGCTGACAATCTTTATTTGCCTGACATTGATAGTATCTTTTTCTGTGTCACAGCAGTGAAGAATCACACACAATTTCTTCATCTGGGATAGGAAGAGACTTGGTGCTTCACATTTTAATATCTCTCTACTTATGAAATATATTACAACTTGTGTGCTTCTCCTGAGAAGCCCTAGAAAGCAGCAAAAGTGATTTTAAAGGCAAGAGGAGAGTTAAAAGTACCAGTGTTAAAAAAGCAATCCGTGTAAACTGTTTTACAACCTTAGAGTTATGCAAAGCCGTATCTTATCTTGGCCTCACGCCCCAAATTGCCTGTCCGTTGTTAAAATGCTTCTGCAAGTGTCATGGTCCATCCCATCAGCCTATGGATAGGTGGACCTATGAGACTGTCTCGTGTATTTAGGATGAGAAGTCTTGGGGGCTTATGTGCTTCATGGTATTTGTACTATGAGTGTGGTGCACTTACGGTTCCCAGTATAGCTGTGCAGTACATATGTGTTCCCCACTACGTAGTTATCCAGGTGATTGCATGTAACTGGTGTTACACAGCCTTCTGAAACTGCGGCACTCTCTGGTGCGTGTTACAATCATAAGCAGCAATAGTTGTATCACAACTACTGCATCTTCAGCTTAGAAAGGGTGCTTGTAAAAGAGATCGTCAGCTTCTAGAAAGGTAAAAATGGGATCTGAATCATAATTCATGTGAATAACAATGAATATCTCATCTTCCACATGCTGTGTATTTTGTGGTGTCTTAATTTTGAGTGCCTAAATCAGACCTCTGTCAATGGTTATATACCTTCGTCATTTTATGGAAACAAAAACCTTGCAGGACAATCCAACTTGTACAGAACCCTGAAGCTCCGACAGGAGACAGGCAACAAGCTGAGCGTGATCTTCTGCAGCCATTTCCCTAAAACACCATAAGCATGTTGTCCTGCCCGCTCTCCTCGGTGGGAACCTCCCACCGCACTTCTGCGCTTTTCCATCTGATCCCAGATGGATTCCAGGTTGCACAAGGAGGAGGGAAAATGGAAACCAAATGAGCAGAGGATCTCAAAAGCAAACTGCTTTTTATCTGTAAAGAGCTTGATCCTCATTGCACTGACATGTTGCTTGCAGTGCAAAGGAAGAACTAATGTGTGAATTAGAGCAATTTATGCACATTTAAAGAACTTTATGATTCTCTAATTAGATGGGCACCTATCTCCACAGTACGTTGGCAGCCTAAATAAAAGAAATGAGGAAACGGATAGATTTTATGTAACTCTCTCTGTCTATTTTAGATCCAGTGCACAGTCCAGCTAAAAGTTTTCCTAGATTTTGTTTCTGTAAGAGGCTCTTACTACAACAGCATCCTATTAAGAAGGCCTTTTTATTATTACTTTGAGGGTGTTTGTGTGCACTGGGATAATGCCACGCCATAAATAGAATGCTTTTTGCTTTGTTTTTAAAATAGTTTTCTGCTTTTAATGAAATAGTTTTTAGTTTCTTGCTTTCAAAAGAGCAAAATACAGCTGCTACTGGCATCTGATTAATGCTCGCTATTTCATGATAACTGTAATTAAATTCAGCTAATCCTCCACTGCAATATTTATGGAAAACAAGGACCAGAGGCTGTAGTTCAACATTTATGCTGGAGAGTATAAGACCACAGGAATTAACTGTGAAAGGCTGTAGGGCAGGGGCTTGTGGTGGCCTGCAGGGAACCCAAAGCTTTCCCTTTGCATCATACTGGGTGACACGGAGCCAGTATGTGCAAGCCCTCTCTCATAATGTCATCTTCACCATTTCTTTTCTTCTGCTACGAAGGATGCATCAGCAGAGAAAAGCAGTCTTGGCACTGCATTACAGAAAGGATTGCTTCGAACTGTCCTGCAGCCTTCAGTGCCGGGGTGATGCCCCTCTGACTGGGCAACCATCAGGGGGATTTACAGCCACCTTCGTCTGCCTTCAGTTTAAGATTTAAGGGATTAACAGAGAAACATCATTTCCCTGGAGACTTCTCTTTGGTGACAGCTTCTGAAATACCCAAGCCCTGACAAACGGATGCAGTGGCAGTTCATGGATATCTTAGTGGTTACAGCAGTGCCACTGGTCTCAGCTCATCACATGGACATGAAGCAATGACAAGAATGTGTCCAAAACTGGTTGTGTTTTGTTTCTGGTGGTTTTAGTTTTGTTTTGGTTTGTTTTTTTCCCCTATGTTGCTGTGCCTGTCCAAACTGATCATAGGAATTCCTACAACCAGCTTTCCAAATCATTAACTAAACCCTCCTGGTTTACTCCTAAGTAGGCAACTGATTTATTAAAACCTGGTTTTCACTTTATGTGCCCCTAAAATGGTGGTGTGGTATGGAAAATGACAGGCAGGTAATCCTCTGCAGCTAACACAGCTGGAGGGAAATGTAGCCTGGGAGAGGCTGACTGCAGGCAAACGGTGAAAAGTGCTTGTACACCACGACTGACTCACCTTTGGTTTACTAATACGCTTTTTGGAATGAACACCAAGTACATGTAACATCATCATGTATCTCGAGCACAAAGACAAAGTCTGTTGCTCAGCGAACAAGTATTGCAATTGGACAGGAAAATGGAGCATTAACCTTGCAAACACCCATGGGGTAAATTTAAACAATGCCCTCTCCTCCCCATCAGCTCTTGTGCTTAAACACTAATGATACATTTCCCAAGCTCAGAGCTCCAGGGTGTGATTTGTGAGCAAGCCTTTGACCTGGTTTCACCCTAAATACAAGTTTTATCTGTTGTAGGAAGAATGGATGCCTGCCTGGGTTTGAAATGGGAGAGCACATACATTTTGAGGCACATGCCAGAGAGCTGCCTATCCTAAAATGTCATCTAAAGTATGCCCATAAGTATACAGAGGAACATCTAATTCTGGTTACACAGTAGGTGAATATCTTGTCATGCAGCAGGAGAGATGCCAGGGCGTGTGGTGCTTGAGTGTTTCCGTAAGAGGTCGTACAGGCTGCTGAAGTAGCCTGTATGGTCGCTGTCTTCCAGCTAGCAATTCCTTCTCAATGTTTCATTGGAGATGGTTCAGTCATTCAGATGAACTTCAGCCTTGAGCCGTCTTGGTTAAATTTCATCCTCACAGTAGAATTTTTGGTACCAGTTACCCCAGTGTAATATGGGGATTCAAGTAAATCTATCAAAAACCCTTCACTAGGCTATTTCCTCATCCAGACAAAACCATCCTTTCTAGCAGAGAAAGAAACAACCCCTCCACCAATATTTTTTTTTATAAACCTGACAGGTTTAGAATAGTATATTTCAATTTTTAGTTTCAGTACTTGATGCTTTTTTTTGCAGTGCCCTACGTTCTTAGGCTTTTTTATAATGTTATTTTGTGTGGCTAAGAGAGAACTTGTCTTCCTCAAGTTTATTTAGAGCTTTTCATTGACTAATGCCTTTTGTCACAAGTGACAGTGAAGGACCTGTTTGGTAATAGAGATCAATGGAGATGAAGGTGACATTTCAGAGCAGCTTTTTATCTGACTGGCTGTTTATCTGACCATGGCACCTAGAAACACTGGCTTGCAGTCTAAGAGCATTGTGACCCTGTAACTTCTGTCCCTGCCCTCCTCCTCCTAAAATGTATGTTTCCCTTTTCTGTCACTCTTTTCCCACCCAGTACTTTTCCTCTTCAAATTTCTTCTGTCCTCCTCTAGAAAGCTCTTTCTCACTTCTCACGCTATCAGTGGGGTTAGGCGCTTGTTGGCCAAAGTGGGGCTTTATCAGTAACCGACTGGTGACTTGCTTCCCTTGGGTAACTGCACCCTTTGATTTTGCAGGGACAGAGCCTTTCGTGGTGGGGAGGTCCAAGGGCATGAAGGGTGTCACATACTTTTATTCCATACTGAGAAAAATGCGGTGTTGGCACTGAGCAAATTAAGGAAGTGTGATTTCATGCTCCATCTCTCTCTACAAGCTTAAATGCGCTAAAGATGCTTGTGAAAAGTGTTAAAGTGATAGGCAGTGAAGAACTTAAGGCCCCTTTTTGCTTGGAGAAGAGATACAGCAGAAGCTGATTGTCATCCTACATTATATCCTGGAGCAATCAACTTTGAGTATACGGTACAATTCAATTCCCAAACACATTTAGGATTTAATCCATATCTTCTTTGCTAAGAAATCCAGGAAGAGTGACAGCTTTCAACTCTGCAGTGATCTGAGACCACCATATATTCAAACACATTTCAAAGCAGCTGCCAAATTAATGAACTAGCAATGTTGACTGGATTTGAGTAAATATTTACTGACTTGCATCCAAATACTTCTCTCTCTACACGTAAGATTTCCATCTGTGTCCAGAAGTACTGGCTTTCATGGTCTGTTTGCTTGACATGCTCTGCACTTAATTCTAAAATAAGAAGGTCAATTCAGATAACGCCTAATGCAATTACATATAAAACGCGATCTCAGTAAATTCCGTAAATAAATGAAATGAAAACATATTAATAACCTACCACACATTCTGCCTAGTTGTCTCAGACGATGTCATGGCAAAGCGTTTAGTACAGACCAAGCAAAAGAAAGACAGATTGGTTTCCCAGAATTTGCTCAGTTAATGGGGAAAAATCCACCCTGATCTAAGCTACCTCCAACAGTTTCGCAGAAATATTAATGTCTCAGGCTCTCATGCCTTTAATAAAGTAAAATGTAATGTATTTCAATGGAAAACAAATTCTCCTCTTCTGTCATTTGGTGCAGCTGATAGCTATAGCACTGGTTTCAAGCAGAGCATGCTGAGCTAATTGTATTTCTTCTAAACACTGTTGATTTCTTGATTGCTAATGTGGTATTTGAGAGTCAGTGATTCTTAAATGTCAGCTTAAGAATCCATCTTTACCAGCCTGAATCCCCTAAATGCAGGTCTTGTTTTACCAATAGTCCCAATAAAGAATTATTCTCTCTACCGCTTGTCTAGCAAGCGAGACAAATAACAATTTCCAAAGGCTGTATTTTTTTCTGCACCACATTTAATTGGTGGGAGCATGGAGACACAGAAACATTTTCATTAATGCTTCATTATTAATCAGTGAAAGATGGATGCAGCACTTGAGGGAACCTCTGAATGGTGAATTCCCTAAACAATTTACTGTAGCTTCTTTCAAAGAAGCAGCTCTTTGAAAAGATGGACAGCCCTATTAGTGCAAATGTTGCAACAACACAATGACAGTGAGCTCCCCTTTCTAATGTGCTCTTTATGAAAAGGGAAAAAAATCCCAGTAAGTGGATAACTCTAAACTGTTTGATAAACAAATGCAAAAGTTATTTTTTTTCTTAATTTTGCTAAGGTTCTGTGAGCACTGTTCACAGAATTTTTGGATGATGAGTCACATAAATACTACCTTCATATTTTTAGTTATGTTTCCACTTATTCTTCCTTTTGCTTGTTATAACACTTTATCTGTGATTTCTTTTTACATATTACAATATTGCAACAAAATAGTAATTAAGCCTGTTTTTCCATTTAGATAGAGACATCTCTAGATGCCCTGCAGTGAGGATCTGCTGTCACAAATTCCCCCTTGGAGAAGGAGAGCCTTGCTGACTGCTGTTCAGAAAAACAGTGGCTCTTATTCCTAAACTTGCTCTAGGCACGCAGCCGAGCAGTGTGCAAAGTCTCAAACAACAGTACCAGGGACTGTGAGGTGCTGAGACATATTTATGGAGGGAAAGGGGAGGGAGTGAAAAATGTATCCCTGATTGCTGGCATGAAAGTACATGAAAAAAGTTTTGAGAAGCAATCCGGATATGTAAATTGTTCTCCAGTTATTGCTATAAATCTGCCTATTTGGGAGTCTGTAAGAACTGGTCATGGGAACAGCGAGTGAATTCGGTTGTTCTTGTAAGCAGAACTTTTGATTTTTAGAAACTTCAGAAAATACCTTGATTACATACAGAAATCTTTTCTCATTGTGAGGAAAGAGCCTCTGTGCTCCTCCCGGCAGTGATGCAGAGACTTAGGTAATGTGGCATCCTCTTTTTCTGCCTTAATTGCATTGGCACCTCTAGGCAATAACAGCCTGATGGGATGTGACGGTCGGCGCTGTCATAAAACAGTAAACCATGGGGGTGTTACTCCTTGTGGCCTGATGTATGGCAAATCCCCCTGCTTCACCATCAGTTAACCAGCTAGCAGTGTAGCTCTGCAGCTTGGGATACAGTCACGGTCTGCTGGGGCCAGGCAGGCTGACCTCTGCCTTTTGGCAGGAGGTCATGGCCTGAGTTAGGGTTCTCCTGGCATCACAAGTGAAGACATCACAAGCCAAAGCAGCTCACCAGCATCTGACATGCATTATTGGATGCTGAAGATAGAAGAATCTACTCTTAAGTCTCAGTTTATTTCCAAGCAGCTTCCTGAAACATTTAGTTCATCTCCTGGTTGAGCTAAATCTCTCAAACACTGCTGTCCTCCTGTTTTACTTCATGCTTTATCTTCTCCTCTTGTGTCTCTCTGGTTGGGTGCTATCTGACTTGCTATATTTCTTCTCAACCGATCCTTGTAAGCTTTTTTTGGTTGCCTTGAGAGCATTTGTTCATACTGAGATATGACATGTGGGAAATATCCCATCATCTTATTGCCAACATCTGCAGATTTGTAACCATTTTTGCACCTTTGGATGAAAATATTTGGGAATGGAGAAACTAAGGAATGCAGTTAAATTGAAAATATGGCATATATGTTCTCATCCAACATGGAAGAACATTGAGTGAATGGAAAGAAAATAGCACATCTTTACCTAGTTTTCTCCCTCATAAGATTTTCTTTCTCAGCAAAGCAAATCAAATCAGATACATCCATGTGACTATTTACTGCTCTCAGCCCAAATTGGAAGGGCAGCAGGTAAGAACTGGTATATTTATTTTCTGTTTGAGGAGCGAGTCACAAACCTGAGAGCTATCATGATTGACATAGTAAGGATAATTACATGGAAACCTCTTTTATTGAAACATCTGTGTAAAAATGTGCATGGTAAACAAGTTTTTAATAGGCTATGAGTCTAACTCCCGAAGCTTTAATTTGGTAGTAGAGAAATTTCAAGCATTTTCAGCATTATTTCTAAAACACTTTAAACAGATCCCATTATAGGGCAAGAGTTTCTGAAGAGAAACATTACTTTGCTTTGGCATCAAAGCAAATGTTTGATAAAACGCTTGTTATGACATAAAGCATATGCACAGTTTCAAGCTGTAATGTCTGTGAGTTCTCTTCAGTTTCAGCCTTCCCCTCCAGTTCCCTCTTCACCTTTCTGCCAGGTCACCAGCTCTTTCCTTTCACTCTAGTTCCTCTACTATATTTTATTCTTTCCCACTGGCTGCAGAGGGATCAAGCCGCAGTGGTGTTATTTTGATGCCTCACCAGGCATTACCCTTCCAAGTTTCTTAGTCAGCGAAGTCCCAGCCTGCAGACCTTTGGTCTTCTCCCAGTCGTGTATCCGAAGAAGTCCTTGTGTCTTGGGCCTTAGCAAATGAGTACAGCCCAAAGAAGCAGATCTGCAGAGGGCAGTAGCTGGTATGCCGCTGGTGGTTGCCATCCACCGGGTACAAATTTTGGGAGATTTTGCTTTGGGCAAGCTGTAGTCTGGTCCTGTGGTGAGCAGCTGGAGCACACCTTTTAGTTTAACAACTTCTGAAAGGAGACCAGTTTGGATGTCCTGAAACTGCTTGCTAACGGAGACCAAAACACAAGGATTTGCAGAGGCAGAAGAGTAGGCTGAACTCAAATGCTAACATAGCACACATACCACACACACACACACACACACACACGCACCCCCCCCCTTTCCTGGATTTGCATTTGAATTTCTGTATTTCCCGTTATCCCTTCGTCTGGCCAAAGGGGACTTTTTCTATCTCCCAGGTCCTGTTTATTAGTAATTAATGAACATTCCCCCTTCCTGATGTTTACTTTCCTGGCTTACCCTTCCTTCTCCCCACTGCCTGAGTTCCCATAGGAAAAGATGTCTTCCCGGTTGGCATTTGCCAGAAAAGTCCCATAGACCAAATCCTGGAGCACGTTTCACTCACAGCAGAATACATTTAGCTTACAACAGTGCCCAGCACTGGTTGGCACGTGTGAACTGAGCCATTCTCCTGTGTTAACTTGACAGCATATAGATGATCTCTTCCGATGAAGAAGTTTAGGCACAGGACTGTGTTTCTATTCCTTCTTCAAAATCATGGAGGATATCAAAGCACTTGATAAAGCAGAAATAGTTGTGAGGAAATAAGATTCTTTCCTTCATCTTAAATGTAGCCTGATTTATTTTTTTTTAATTTAGTCTAAATAAGGAAAAGTTCTTTTTGAACCCTGGGAGTTCAGCCATAGTACGAGCCCTGAATGTACAATATGATAGGAAATAGCAGACATCCCTAAATTTAGATATCACTACTCTTTTTCTTCTGATACTGCACCCTAGGAATTCTCCACATGGCATAGATCTGAAGCTGCAGTTGATCACAATTTTAATGTTTATGCAGCAACATAAATATGTATTATTCTTTTTTTTTTTTTTTTTTTTTCCCCAGCAAGTCAACACACACAACCTTCTCTCTTCTCTGTTGTAAATCCATCAAAAGTCCTCAGGAGACCTAGACGCGCAAGGCTACAAGTCTGAGGTGCTGATAGTAAAAGCTTCTTCATGAAAATAACTTCAGTGACTGACTCTGTTGATGTCTGTGGAATTACTTCTATAAAGGAGAATATTAGAATGATTTCATACATCAGTAATTGATGTAGGTGTCTGTACAAAGTACCTTTACCTACTAACATCCCTTTCTTGTTTTCTTTCTGGTTTTTGTGTTTTGGTTTTTTTTTGTTTTGTTTTGTTTTGTTTTGTGGGGTTTTTTTCCCCTAAAGGAGAATATAAAGTTTTCCCAGGCTGTAAATCTAGGATTTCTTTTCTTCTCTCACTTTGAAACAAATGTATGATGAAATGTTGCCTCTGCTAGTGTTTGCCCACTAGAGTAAACCTTCCCGTGATGACATGCTTCTGGCCAGCATGCAAATATATGTATAAAATCTCAAGCATCCCATAATAACTATTTATTTTTTGCATATCAGATGTAAACAGCAACAGATGGAGAGGGCAATAGCTACATGAAAATAGGGAGAAGGTATAAAACGTTTACATGTGGCAAGCAGAGACAGGGATCTTTGGAAATTGCATCTTGTGTGAAAGTTACAGCATCATCATTCTTTCTGCGCAACAGTCAGATTCAGTTATTTTGCTTTTCAGAACAACTGTTGAAATCTTTTGACGCATGCCATATAACAATTTAGTTCATATTTCTTTGACTTTAGTTTTCTGGTCACATACTGTATATTTGTGAAACAAAGCTCTCAAACCTTGAAAAGAAATTTCTTCCTTTTGTTTCTGCTTGTGGGAATGGAAGATTTAGATGCACTGAAGAAACAGTCCGAAATAGCCATTAAATAAAATTCACAAAGTGGCATTACTATTTAAAGCTAGTGGGTATTATATTTAACGGTCTAGCCATAGAAAATTACTATCCAAAGAAAATAAAGGGATAAATAATAAGCAACCACTTTTAGGTGGAGCCTACTTCTAAATAACACCTTTGACATGAAGAGGAATTTTTGAAATCATCGCTTTCCTACAGAGATGCAGTGATACAAACCCACAAGTTAAATTAGCCTTTAGCTCTCTGTGCATAACAGAAACCAATTAAGAATATAAAAATATAAAAACTTATCAGGCCTGTATTAGCCATAAGACAATAGTCAAGAAAAATCAAACGTCTTCTTATTAGTAAGATTTTCTTTATAATCTGTATTGACTTTCTGCAGTTACATTATTTTCTCCATAGCCAAACAAGCCATGACAAGTAAGAGAGTTGATCCTTGTCTCAAGGAGTCTGCATCTGAGGGTGCTAGGTCTTACAGTGACTTACACACAGAACTAAAATATCAGGTTGAATTGCTAGCCAAGTTAATGAATTATTCCTCCCTGGGTGAAGTCTCTGGGACAGGAAGGATGCACTGGACGAGAGGGAATGGCCTCAAGTTGCGCCAAGGGAGGTTTAGATTGGATATTAGGAAAAACTTCTTTACAGAATGAGTAGTGAGGCATTGGAACAGACTGCCCAGAGAGGTGGTTGAATCGCCGTCCCTGGAGACATTCAAAAAACGTGTAGATGTGGCACTCCAGGACATGGTCTAGTAGGCACAGTGGTGTTAGGCTGATGGTTGGACTTGATGATCTCGGAGGTCCTTTCCAACCTTAGTGATTCTATGATTCCATGGATGCACCTAGCAGGGGCCACGCACAGCCCAGCAGTGCAGCTGCTCCCTTGCCCATGGTGACCACCCAGGATAGGAGAGAGGAAAGGAAGGAGTGCCTCATGCCATCTCTCCTATGGCAGATGAACTGCCACCTTGACCTCATTGTAGTGCTACCCAGGCTGAGTTACCTTTTCCACTGTCCCCTTTCGTGCCTTCACATTGCCAGTCTCAGCATCTCAGACACCAAACGGTCTGTGGAAAGAAAGCACCAAGTCTGGCCCACTGCTGCTTGTGCACTGCCTTGTGGAAATATTTCAATTTATCTTGTCTGGTGATAGGGGCCATGTCTGCCATAGCCAGCTTCATCTGAAATCAAAATCTTTCAGAGTTACCTAATGCTTCAGTGCTACTTCTTTGTTAAACAAAGCCTTATAAAAAAAAAAACCACCAACGTTTATTGCTTTATATGTTTATCCATTACAAATGTTGTCCCTTAGTAGTTCTCAAGGACAAAAATCAGTTGTGCCTAAGTAATTTAGTGAAGTTTTCATCAAAAACTATTACAAGTATGTTAAGTGAGTATGGAAAGATGCAGTGGTCCAAGCTGCTTGTCCCCTTGGCATCCCTGTGGGGCCCAGGCTGTCTAGCTCTCAGCAGATGTTTTCCTCGGCATGCTCGTGCAGTATAAAATGAAGCAGGACTTGGGTGTAAAGAAGTACCTTTATTAGTGTTAAATTGGATCATTTAAACTGTTAGCCTAACATTCTTAATTTGGCATCTGTGTTTTCCTAAGAGCATGGGTTTGGTTTAATTTGTTTCATTTCATCCTGTACCCAGCTGCCTGTAATTTTACTATCAATTTCTATCCTTTTATAGTGACTTAGATAAATATTACTAAATTACGGAGATTTTATAAAAGCCAAACAGGTAATGCCATTACCCTCAGCCATTCAAAAATAATCTTATTGATTTCCAGTCAGATTGCCACATGACGAAAGTGCAGTCAAATTCAGAAAAATTAACTATTTCACTGCAGATCAGTAAATCACGCACTGAATATTTTTCTTCATTCATTTCTACAACAGCTTGTTGCCACAGAGCTGTCAACAGCCAGTGGATAGTGACACAAGTGTGTTCTGATCTCAGGTCCACCTCGAGGATGGTGGTGAGTTTAGACACCAGCGACTACCTGCATAAATAAGTGGCCATGTTTGCACTGTGAAGTAGTCTGGCTTGGCTCTGGCCAGAGTCTGGCTTCTACAGACACCTCAAAGATCAATGAAATCTGAACTGATTTTTTTTTTTCTGCTATTTTCTTTGCCTTAGTGGACAAATGTTTTTCTACACTTTGCATTATTTCTGTTCTGAAAAATACAAGACAGACTCATCAAACTATACCTGCCCTTCTCAAGACTCTAGTAAAGCTATTGGATTAGGAAATTGAATCACTACAAAGCATTTCCATACAGAGATTGCTATTAATAGCTTTGCATTTTTATTAAAGAGGGATAACTCTTAAAGCCTCAGAAATATTGATGAGCTGAAGAGCTGAAAAAGAAGTTGGTTGGTTGGCAATTTCTGCTTTGTAGGGATTTTCTAGGGGCTTGCTTCATTCTCTGGCTGAGTTCTGGCTGATTAATCCTGGATCATGGGAACTACACTGCACGGTGGCTGGATCCAACTGGTGTCTGTCAGAGCCTCTGAATGATAGAGGCTCCTACAAATTTGCCAAGTTTTGTTTCTTTAAGGCTCTCTTGGGGCTTAACATTTCTTAGCATAATTGGGAAGAGTCACAGCTGATATTCATAATTGAGCAATTGTCACTCCAAGTGCCAAAATCCCTGGATGTTAGCTCAATGCATCAAGTGACCTTCATGTCTAGATGAAAAATGTGAAAAAATTAGCCTGAAGAGAGATATATCTGAAAAATGTTCAAAATGCTCCAAATTCCTAACCTAGGCAACCAGTGCCTCTTTTTATCAGCAGTCCACTTCTGGGTAGTTCATAATTTATGTGTGTGAAAAGCTCTCAGATCTAGGTCTGGACCTCAAGTGTGGGCTTCTCAAAGTGAACTCTCCTCTCCTCCTCACCCCAGGGCACACATACCCAGAAGCAGCTGGTATGAAGGGGGTGGGAGGCTGAGATTTCAGGCAGCTGTTCCTGCTTTCTTCAGCTTTTTTTTTTTTTTTTCACTCTGTTCCGAGCAATAAGCCCTGGGTTTTATCAGGACTGTCTACATCTCTAGCATCTCTGAAGAAACATAGGACTGGGGAAAATACCTGACAAAATAAATATATTGGGGAAGGGAACTAGAGAGTTGCCAGCATGAAAATAAATGTGCGGGGGAGGAGATGGAGGAAGAGGAATGAAAGCATGAGAGAGAGTAAAAAACAGACATAAAGAATACAGAGAAAAAGAAGAGGGGAAACAGAGAGAAGGAGAAAAGGAAGCACATGTTGGGAGGGGGAGTATGACCCATCCAGGATTTTTTTATTATGCTACTAAGGGACTTCAGCAGAGAAAAAAAACCATGGGAAATACTGAGTCAGGACTCTCTCATCCCCTAAGCTGTTTACGACACGAATTATCAATGCCCAAATTGTTTCTTACAATCTTTTCTAGCATGAATATATTTTTCTTTTGTCTGTATTATAGCCCTATCTTACATGTCTTCTACTATTATGCTTGTGGTAAGTACTGTTAGTTGAAGACACTGCTATGTTTTTCTTTAAAGGTGATATGTGTCTCCCTGTGATTCCTATTAAATATGCCAAACTGTAGCTACTGATACTAGTGGAGAAATGTGGCACTTTCGGTTAACTGTTAGCAGTAAAGCAGCAAATCTGCTTGAGAGTTGTGCATGCAGAACGAACACAAAAAGGCCTCTAAAATATGTCTCTAGGAGGGGAATTACAAGGAATAAAGCATAGTTTCAATATATTTAGGTAGGCAAGGATAGCACAGTACTTCCAAGGTACACTACTATCCATTTAAATATACCAGCCTGCTTGTTAAATAAATCCTTCCTTTTAGTACACAGAACTAAATGTACAAAACTCCGCAAAACCCCTTCTCTTTTCACATCCTATAAATCACATGCAATATCTCTGCGTTATATAGCTTCCATCATGCCCACAATCACGTTATTAGAGCTTAGGCTCAGTGTAATCATTATCCAGCATCCGTCTTATCTTTCACTGTGCTGGAAAAAAACCCACACACATAAATTCAGAAATTATTTTATCAGTAGAGAAGTGAGTACCTCCAAGAAATGTCACTATTTGCAGCTATTCTTCTTGCATTTAACCTACATGGTTCTTCCTACTCTGGTTGTGGGGGGGGGTATAAAATACTTGTTTTTCTTACAGCAGATACGAGTCAAAAATAAATCTAGTTGTGCTTTGTCAGTTCAGCTGGGAAAACTCTGGCACTCGGAGTAGGCTGCACGTACTCACTGAGGTCACCTTTCGTCTCCATCCTCTGCTGACTCATTTTTGAGATGTCATAGCACGGTGGCTGAGGCCATGCCTTTTCTTGCTGGGCTGGTGTGCCTGACTGCAGAGGTAGAGAGCTCTCCTGGGTGGCCCAGCCATGGCAAGATCTGCCGAGAGCATCCCCTCAGTGCACGTTCCTGAACGTTTGTCCTTGGCCTGTATGGCTCCTGGCAGCTGGCCGCATGGGAATCACATTCCCACCTGACCGTGCAGTCCGATGGTGCTGTCTTTCACTGAATTTATCTCCCGGTTGCCCCAATTTCGAAACAGCTGCTTTCCCTCTCTATTTCTGCATGGTGGCCCTAAACCGAGTTTTCTGTTTTCTTTCCTCTTTTCTTCCAGAGACCATGCCATATGTTACCTATATTTTGCTATTTCTGTTGATATATTTATGGCATACAGCAAATGAAAGGGGGAAGTATCGATAAATCTGTTACTATCTTATCTGGACTCTAGAGATTAATATTCTGTTGAACCCATGCCAAAAGTTAAAAGGTATATAAACATAGCTGAACAAGGAACCAATGCACCTCTGAAACTGAGAAATAGATTTGTTCATAACATGCAAAAGGTGATGGGGAGGAGACACAAACAGGTTCTTAAGGTGCTAGGCTGTCAGCTGGCAAAAATCCCCATCGTTTCACTGCCTTTTGATTTTTGTAGAAGTTCAAAATCTTGCCTTTGGGTTTATTTCAAGAACGATGTAAGCATTTTGGCTTATTTTTCTGCTTCAGTTAATTTACCCTTAATAAACTTTTTGGCTATTGCAAATTCCTAGTTTTATACATAGATTATGTGTACTTCCTCCTCATAGACTTACAAGTATTTCAAAACTCACATATTTAAACAAGCGAATAAAATTTGTCTGTTATCTGCCTAATGCCATAGGAACTGTCAGTAGCTTAATTAAATTTTAGGGCTCCTGATGCAACTGTTGAAAAGCATAAGGGCCTGGCTTCTGGTGGGAGCTCTCAGCAAATGAGAGCTGACTCAGAAGAAGTGCACAGCATCAGAAAGAGATGGCATAATGCTCTCTTTCGCTGGAGCTAGGACTGAGCTCATTTATTGCCTGCTTTATATACTGTTGGTTTTGGTTTTGCTATAGCTTTCAAGGTCCCTGCCTGACTTCAGGCTTCCCATTGCTCCAAGCCCCAAGCAAACCTCCAGGCATGCGTGCCTAATCTAAAGAGACAAGGTTGGGAAGAATTGTTATTACACCCAAGATGATAGAAATACAAGGTAAGGGAAAGTAAATCTGTTGTTTAAGGTATTATTTGGCTCTTAGTTTTACCTGAGGTGATATATGAAGTGTAGGGCAGAGGAGGGAGATGAACCTTAACCTTCCGTTCAAGTGTATTTAACCATAAAACTGTCATTTGTTGCAGCATGCATGATGAATGCACAAATACAACCGCTTTCCACATTGCTCCTCATGGAGGATTTTACAGTCATGACACTGTACAGGGATCAACTGGCTTGATTTAGTTTCCTACATCTGCTGTACAGCCTCCTCAGCACGGTGAGGAACCAGCCCTCAAGGCTGACATGCCACTTCTGAGACATCGTAAAAATGCACATATTTGTGTTTGGAAAGCTTTGTGGTGGGAGGATGCCAGAGCCAGTGAGATAGATAAAGATTTTTAAACTGCTTTCTGAAAGCTGCTTCCGGGAAGTCTTCCTTTGCAGTATACAAAAGAAGTTGTATAATCAACACTGGCTGAAATAAAGAAATTAAATTAAAGCATGTGCAATATTTAAAAAAAAAACAAAACCCAAACCAATTGCCTAAAGAGGGAGTTGTGCCTCTAAGCTTTGTGTTTCAGACAGAATGGATACAACTCATACTAAATATCTCAAAATAGTTGGAGTCTCAGACTTTAATGAGTAACCATGCCATATTATTCCTGTAGCCTACATACTTCTTGCCTTTATCCACGTACTAATGTGAAATTCTGAGCTTCCTGGAGCCAATTAAAAAAACTTCCACTAACTTCAGTGGGCCAATAGCCGAGTTTCTGATGCATATCCTCACTTACCTTACATGTCCACTACTTAGATGGAGGGTGCTCCACAGTGAGCTCCTTCCGGGATGCTGCCTGTCCAGTGCAATTGAGCCCATGCAGCATCCCTCCTCTCTGCTGACTGCCCTTGCTCTGAAACGAGGAGGGAGCCACGTCACCCATCTTGTGCCTGGGCCAGTTGACTTCAGGGGCTGAACTGGGGGGAGGTGGAGAGACCTGATGACTGAGGATCGCTGCCAGAAGAAAGAAGCTGTAGATGAGTTAGATCTTGAGTTAGGAGCTCTGTAAGGATTTGCTTTAACCCATAGATACAGACACTGCTACCCCTAAGAGGTCACCAGCAATTGCTGTCCATATTACTGTGAGTGACGTGATGTATGCAAGGCAAAAACTTTTGCAGCACTATAACTTGGGATGGAAATCGACTTTTTTGTTTTGTTTCCAAGAGCACAGATAGGAACTAAATTGTTAAAACTTTCCAAGAAACTGTAATTAAAACAGCAAACATCCAGTCTACTCTTCACTTGAGATTGGTACGACATGGGCATTTTGACTTTAATTGTGTTGGTCCATTTACTTCTAGTGACCTATTTCTTATATGTTCAATGGCATTTTCTTTCAGGTGCTACAGTTTAACACCTTAGCACTTCACATTATGTGGTATTTGAAGCTTTTTACATTATCTTACTATAACTTCAAAAAAAGCAAATTATTCAGTATGTCAAAACAAATAGCTTCCATCCACTGCAAAACCCTGGGCTGAAAGCAAAGGTTTGTAATCTGTCGTGGACTTTATTAAAAAACATAAGGCATCAGCCTTCAGGTAGCTCAAATACATTTCCTTGCATGGTGACATACCATGTCTGATACTGTAGAATGACCTCAATATGAATTTCTACTTGGTGCTCTCAGCATACTGAAAATTATTTAATTCTTCAGTGCTGTGTGATTGAACACGCCGATCATGAAAACAGAATAGTTGCTCAGCCTTGCACAGCCTTGCCCTGCTTTCCTTTGCTCTCTCTTAGTTTTTGGGCTGGTTTTGGGTTTTTTTTTCCTTCCTTCCCGCATCTGACAATTGAACACTGCTCTCTCCCTTCCCGTGACCAAGAAGAATTCCATTCTCAGGCCCTGTTCTTGCTACCATGATTGCACAGCCCTGCCTTGGCAATAGCTCAGCAAATGTCTCGCCCGACGCAGCAGCCACCTCTCTCTCTCTGTACATACATGCTTACACACATACATATGTACAGATAGAAAGGTAGAAAAATCAGTATTTTTAACTCATCTGAGATTTGTAGTTTGGGCTGTCCCCAAGGGACTTCTGTGGTGGTAGCACGAGGCTTACTGTCACTTACTGTCACTGTTTAGGCCGGGGTCTCAGTGGCAGCTGTGACTTGGTGACATCCACATCTCATCGATTGGCTCTCAGGGGTATGTAACTTGTTATTCTTGATATCATTAAGGCTTTGATATGATGTACATAGGGCTAGAAATTTGGGACACCTGTGCCTACAGACTTAGAACAGACATTCAAAATTTAGGAAAAAACAAATTATTTTATGTAATTGGGATAGAAGATGATAGTATCAAGGGTAACAAATGAAATAGTGTTTTCTGTTCAAGCACAAAGCTCTTATTTCTCAAACAAATCCAAGCTATTGGCTTTTCTGCAGAAAATTTCCAACTATGTGTGTCTGTTTCTAAGACAATATCTGTGCCTGGTACCGTTGGTTTTAGCAGTTACAGCTGGCCTAAGGGAACAGGGGAAACAGACGATTTACCGGGTATCAATGCCCATGTCTCTCTCGGGTGCTATAATTAGAAAGTTTTTTGTTTTGTATTACAGAGGGTAACGTTTCTGAATTCTGAATTAAAGGAAAGATAACCTGTCCAATTAAAGGAAAGAAAACCTGTCCAATCATCACTACACTCAAAAGCATAGATGGAAAAATCCATGCATATCAGTTCTGTAAGTCTCAAGGAAATTTGCAGAGGAAACAAATGACCCACAGCGAAAATGGATAATACTTTGCAAAATTGGTACCTGGGAGCCATGTGGCTAAACTAGCAGTAAAAATGACCCATTCTTTCCAACATGAAATTAGTTCTCTGCTGAAGTATAGAAAAGAGATTTTTTAGGCTGTTTCACCACCTGCTCCTCATCCCTGGGATCTGTGTACTCAGTTTTGATTTATGAGGTAAAACGGGGTGAACCAGGTGAATTTTAAATGACATATATCAAGATCATAGTGGTTTGGTCCTTTTTTGTAGGCTATATATTTTTTAATCCTATTTTTGTGCAATAGCAAAATTTTAACTGCTTGCAAAGCCAGAGAACTTCAGGTTACTTATCTTCCACTGTTTTCTCACTGCTCCTGTGTCGATCAACCCCTTTGCTGTAGAGTAAAATTCAGATATTTGATATGCAGTGAAGCTGGCCAACAGATACTTTGAACACAGGTCAGATCAACTCTTACAATGTCTTTTTTCTTCTTTATGTTTAATAGCTTGTATGTATGTGTATATACGTGCATGTGGGTGTATTTAATGCCCTCAGAAAATGTCAGTTTAACTCCCCTGTCATCAGACATGCTGTGTAGCAGTTGAAGTAATTTTGCTATTGCTCTTCAATATGTGAAACAGAATATTCTGGACACATTATGAGGCCATTCTAAAAATAGAAATAAATAGCTTGGTAAGTTAAAAACCCCCTCATGTTCAGTAAAAAAAGATATATTGCCTCACCCTCATAGAAAGCTATGAAGTTGGGTGTACAAATTGCCCTCAAAACTTCTATCAATCAGATGTCTAAATATCTCACAGAATCAGGCTTCTGTTAGCCTGGAGAGAGACAGTGCGATTGAAAAGAACAAATAACTTGCCTGCTGGTAATTCTTACCTGTATTGCTACTTTATCTTTAACCCTAGTAAAACTTTGAGCTTTTTTCACTATATGGAAAAAAGCCACCTTGGTCCTACAAGAGTAATACTGTGTCGATAATTAATTATACAGTTCACTCTAGTTAGGTCAGCGAATTGCATGTTTCAGTCACTGTGGACCAAGTGGATCAAAGCCTGTTTGACAGCGCCTATCAGGAGACAAAAGTAGGAGGGATCCAAGTGGGGTCCAATCTCTCTATACAGGGGGGAAAAAAAAAGAAGAAGAAAAAAAAGACAAACCCAAAACCAAAAGGAAAGTTATGTGTACTGTGAGTATACTTTCATCTTTATATCTTAGAAATTACATGTAGATTTTTTTAAAAGAGAATCCTTACTTCTTCTGGACTCAATCACGTACTATTGGTTAAGAAGGGTAAAAATGGGAGATAAAAAAGGCACTAGAAATCAATAGAGAACCCGGTTTCTATGGATGCAATTAAATTAGATGACATCAGATTACACAACTGATATTTTTAGACAATCTGGGAAATATGGATGTAATTAATATCAGGAATCAATCTGTGATAAATACTAGACACTGGTCTTTGGAGATAAAATTAGGTACAACTTCCTTACAAAAAAATTTGAGGAAAAGTTACTATTGAAATTCCATTGAAATATTGTCTTTCTTTTATAACTTTTTCTCTCTTTCTGTTTATTACTAAATTTTTCTTGTTCTGTGCTCTTGATTAAAAGTTTATCTTTTCAATTTTCAACTCAAATTGTGTGTCAGGGTAAATAGCATTCTTTAGGACTTGTGAATACAGATGTCTAATGAATTAGAAGAACAGAAACTATATGGAGACTTAATTTTAAATAATGTGATACACTCAGTGTTTTTCCAAAAACTCATTTTTCCCCCCCGCAATGCTTTTTTTTTTTCCATGGTTCTCATGAAAAACTTCCTGATGGCTAAAAATTACTCTCCCAATCAAGAGGTCAGGAGATTGAGAGAGCAAGAAGAAAGAGCTTCTGCCCTGAAGATACCTCTGTAGGTACTTAAATATAGCAGTCCTCTGGGGTATTTTGTGACAAGTAACTGCTTTTGAACCTTCTTATTGAAAGTTCTTGTGTAACTCCAAACTAAATGTTATTTGAAACTCAATTTTTTTTCTATTTTTAAGAGACATTGTTTTGACTTTTCATCTTTCCATATCAAGAGAATGTCAACTGCATGATAGAAATGCAAGTCCAGGGTGGAGAAATACACAAAATTTATAGAAATGTCTTTTCTGGAGAAAATTGCCTTTGTTTTGTGAGAATTGTGATATAGATAAAGTGTTGAAGAGACTCCCTTTGCTAGTGAGTAATTATATCATGGACTTTTATCTTTAAAAAGATAAAAGCTTTAAAATCATTCAATTCTAAAATTCTATCTTTGAACGAGTTTAGAATTCTGCCTATCTTTGAATTTTCAAATAATCTCCTCTCGTTTTACTTTTTTAATATATTTGAGATTTAAATATACATGTTATTCTTTCAGTGTCTCTACAGTAAATGTATGATTTTTTTTGCGTGTATCTTAAAGGAAAATTAGTATGGAGACTGACCTTTGTACTGTTCCTCATACACATCTGAATCTGAAATTATTGTTATTTAATTACTGTAGGGAGAGACGTTTTACTTGAAAAATGACTAAATACCAGAATGTTAAACTATGTTAAAAAAGAGTAAATTTTATCTAGTCTGTTTGTTTAGACAGTTATGATTCTGGCTGGATTCTTGACAGGGGTAGGAGGTTTACAAAGGTGTGAGTTATTGTCCAAGAATTGTGGATTTTGATCTTGTAGATCTGGGTGTGCTCCAAATGTTAATGTGTTTGATCAGAGGAATGAGCTATTATTTCTAGGGGAGAGCTAGGCATAGCTCTCGTTGAGTTTCAGGATTAATGAAATATACTCACCTATTTCTTTGGTATATAATTCCTAAATATTAGCTGAGAAAAAAAAATACTTTATACAACAAAGCAGAGCTATTTGGATTTTCACAATTACCACAAATGACTCATCATCTTTTCACAAAGAAGTGCTTCAGTCCTGGCACAACCCTGGTTGTTGGCTTGCAAAGTTCTTGTCCTTCTGGAGTTTGTTCCACACTTCAACATTTTTTGTGGATGGTCCTGGTCCCACACACCCTGTGGTTGGTCCGGGTTTCAGCTTTTCCAGAGGATCCAGTGTGCAATTTTTCCTTTGTACTACATTGGCTATAGAACCAGGACAATCGGTGCAGTTGGTGCCCTCGGTTTGACTCACAGCAGGTTCCAGCTCCCTCAGACCGGCACAGGAGTTAGCTAAATAAGACCAAAGTCCTATGGACCCATTCCAGGACCTGAATCAAATCTAATTTACTCTTTTATTGATCTATATTGGGTTTAGTTATCTTTAGAAGTCAGGTCCCTATTTTGGATATAAAACCCTCATCCTTCTTAGCTTTTCCATTTTTGCTCCTGCTTCTTTATCACCATTTATCTTTATCAGTTTCTATGACATCATGTCCCAAACAGTGCACAACAGAGGAACACATCCAGTCTGTGATGAGGGAGTGAATATGATCACTCAGGGATGCATAAACACATGAATTTACAAAACAATTTGTTCACTCAGCATTTTTCACTCTTAATGTGATATTTTTAAAGATTTTTATTTTAAATCTATATACCAATCTTCAGAAAGGTAGTATTTAGTATTTTCTCTAATAAGGTGATTGTCTTTTTTTTTTTTTAATATGCTACAATGCACAAGAGTCATATTTATCAGTGTGGTGCTTTTTTTGGTTCGTTTGGTTTTGGTGGGTTTTTTTAATGCTAAGTATATTGGATATTGAAATATTCACCAGAATGACAAGAATGATACTGCACGTAAAATGTTATAATTCTACAGGCAGGATGTTTGTTTGCTCTGCCCTGTTGCCATTAACATTATGGTGTGCTTTAAGGGCTAATGAATGAGAACTGAAATATCTAATTGTGATGAGATTTCCATAAAATAGTGCATATTAAAGGAAAAATGATGGAGAGACAATGTTACTTCGGCAATATTACATTGCACCTGAAGTCTCCTAAAGGGACAGGCTACTACTATTATTGGGCACATTATATAGTTCTCATCTTCTATCCAGCCACCTATTTTCTTTTTCTCAGGTGAGAGAAAACTACCTCTTTCAAAATATGAAGAAAAGACCTTTAGGGCAACACGAATGTGTAAATTTCATTGAAGGGCAATGAAACTGGTGAAGGGTCTGGAGCACACATTTTCATTAGGGCCTAAGTTCAGATTCACACTATGTAATTACACAAGAAATAAATTATATCACCTTAAATTTTTGTGCAGGCTACCTGTGTTAGGGTTCATTACAATTACCGTATGCAGGGTGGCATGGACGTAATTTCAATGATTCGGGGTAGAGAAAGGGAAGGGAATTTGGAGAAATACGATAAAGTCATGGTACTACCTCAGTACCAACTCAGTATGACTGGGAGACTTTAAATTTATTACTCATAAAACTACCAAGCTGCTGTAGGAAATCAGGACCAGGCGGGCGAAAGCAAGGGATTTGCACATTTTGGCTTCTGTGCATCTCTCCACTACTCCTGTTTTAATGCCATTTATGTGATTTCAAAGTAACTAAATGCAGCTTCTGTGCTGCCTGTACTGAAGGCTGGGCCGCAGCCAGCTCTGGTTGATGACTGGGGTAAAGCCCTTAAAAGAGCTGACAAGTTTGGAGGTTAATCTGCAGTTCTTGAATGAAAAATTGTGTCTTCTAAGTGTCCAGTACTGGAGTTCTGCAAAAGGCCTGTTAGGACCTCCAGCTTTTGAATTTCTCTCTTGTCTTTGTTCCTCAGGAGATTTTTTTTTTATTTTTTTTTTTTTAAACAGAGTGACATTTTCCTCAGTCTTTTTGGCTCTTGCACTAGTTGTGAGCACGGTCTGCAGCAGTACGGGAAGTATGATTGCATTTCCTATTTTATCCAGACCATCCATTGAACAAATCTGCACCAAACTGGATAACATCAGGATAAAGAAGCAGAGTTTAGCAGAAACATATGTGTGATAATTTTAAACAGAAATACAAGATGGTAAAATAGAATTGAAATTAAATTTTAGAATATCCAGAAATTAGATCCCTGATTTTTTACTGTTGTTAGATCTATCAGACTTTCAAGCCTCAGATTAAGCACCAGTGCTAATTGATGAAACAGAAACAGGAAACAGGAAACCAGAAACAGAAAAAAATTATTTTTAAAGGCAGGATTGTGAAGGAAAGTGGCATATGTCTAGTGCAGAGGGACCAGTCCTGCGTAGGGGTTATGGAAAGCTGGGACAAAGCTTCAAGCAAAAAGCTCAGGGACAGATTGGGTTTGGTTCTCATAGATTAAGACTAAGACAGAAGCAGGAGATGGGGTTATGGTTTAGACAGCAAATATCTAAGTTAACGACCGGGATAAGCAAATGGGCTTAATGCTAGAGCTAAGAGGAAGGAGCTATACGCAGCACTCAGGCTCAGGCAGCATCACTACGTTAGTGCAGCGCCTGGTGCCAGATCTCGCGCTGGCGTACAGGAGTGCAGTAACAAACCTGCTGGCACAGTGCTGCTGTGCCATTGACATCTGTGCTTGCTCATTACACCTGGAACTCCTAATCAACAACCAAAAGTCCCAAAAGACAAGGAACATCACTAATATGTACATCAGCTAGCAGATTTCTTGAATAACTCTCTCTGCTACAGCTGAGAGGATAGAAGAATGGATTTCAAGAACATTTATTGGACATCTTGATGCTTTCTTCTCCTGGGGTAGTGATATGCTTAGAGAAGTTCAGCAGCTTATATTTACACACTAAGAGGGCTTTACAATACAAAGCAGTCATGGTAGCAAGAACTAACCATTCACTTTTTTTTTTTCCAAGCAATTTAAGGTGAAAGTCAAATATTTCAGATACAGAATGTTTTGGTATTAATTGTGCAACCCAGTTAGATGTTTCCACTATTATAATATATTGGCTAACAAAATCTCCTTTGAGGAAACATACAGAAATCAGAATGAATTACCACTTGCATCCATTGAGGCAGCACCTGCCATAAATGTTGCAGTGCTGTAAAGGTATTATCTGTTATTTTTTGTGAAATTAAATCTCCAGAGCAGAAGCTCAAAGCTCATCTTGTGTTGGTATCTGCCTGTTGGAGTGTATCAAGAAAAAAAAAAAAAGGTGAAAATGCAAAAAAGTCCTTTTGTTCATTAAACGTCTGAAAAATTGAGAGTCAATGGCTGGGTCTACTGTCCTTGGAGTCACTGGGACATTTTCTGTCAATCTGAGTGAGCTGGAGTCAGGCCATGTGTGACACACAAGATACCAAATGGGTCCACTGCTGCCCAAAATCAATTCTTGCGCTACTTCTTCCCCTTTGCTGTCAGGATCAAGGGACAGTTCATTTCTAACTTAATTGCCCTACTTCACAGCCTGCTTTCAACCGTCTCTGGAAGCCCTGCTTCCCTTGGTTTCTGTTGTGTGCTGCAAATCTAACGATTTACCACGTTCAAAATTATAGCCTCCATGTATCATGTTGCTGATGCCGTTACATTAGTCTGATCACCAAGGTACACTTTACTGAAAGCTGATGAAAGTATTGGGTTATTGAGGCTCCGGTTTAGCTTTGTCTATGGCTGATTTAATGTAGAAAGAAATTGGGTTAGGGAAAGCTCTGAATATGTATTTTCTAGGGGGAAACAAAAAAAAAGGGTTTTCTCGCCTCCTCTCACTCCCTCTCAGTCATCGAGAGAGAAAGAAATGATGAAAATGACACATGAGCTGCTGCAAAGCCTAAAAATAAGACAGCTTTTATTTTATATTTGGAAAGGGAGATTAGTTTGTTCTGTGGCTATTTTTTTTTCCATTTTTTTAATCTTTAAACAAGGTGGCATTTAAAGTAGACATTCGCCATGCCAGAAAAAGCAAATACAAGTTTATTGCACGTTGTTGCTGGGGAGGTGGATAATGGGAAAAGAAAAGTGGGAGAGAGGGAGGAAAGTGGGGGCACTTACAGTAAAATGCATTTGTGTGGGTTGGGTTTCACAGTTTGAAACAGGGAAGTAGTTAGTCAAATCTCTTCACATTTACACCCAGAAAGGAAGAATAGCCTTTCTCTTGAAAGGAATTGCCTATGAGGCATCCTTGAAGGCAGGCAGGACTAAGGATGCTGCTGGCAGGAGGATAAATATGGAAGTGTTAACTGTGGCCAGACCAAATGTGTAACCATCCAGTTCACCTAAAGTGAAGGTCCTGAGGTTAAAAAAAAAAGAGGACAACTGAACGTTAAGAGATTCTATTTTTTTTCTAAACTATCTCTATAAAATTAGTCCTGATCCTTACAAAGAGTTTTGACATTGGTCTCAGACACAAACCACAGAAATTAAAAAATAAAAGCCACCGAGTTCATGCTTTGAAGTTCACTAGGATTAGCCACACAAGAGCAAATTCCAGGAAGAGAAGGTAATCAAAATGCAGGCAAGCAATTAGAGCTGCATAGTAAGTATGAAAATACACAGTGCTGGGTTGCATATTAAGCTAGTGCAGTAACTCTGTGCTTCTGGAGCTGCTTGGTAAGGTTGCTGTGCAAAGGAGCTCAGAGGACTCACCTCCCTAGGGGCAAATTGCTTTCCTTCAGCTATCATCATCGATACAGTGCTGGAAATGTACCTTGCCCTTGATCATGGTTAGCAAGCTGTCTGGAGACAGTGGACAGCAGCAAGCCCTGCCCAGGCTGGGGAAAGCCCATCTTGCTGTTCATCATTGCCAGCACAGGTCATGAGTTTCTAAGGTTAGCATTACTTTACTTGTAGTCTTAGCATAGAGCTGCTACCCTGTGCCCAGCTCCTGTCCCTGATGGTCTGTCTGTGCACATTCAGTAACAGCCGAACATTGATAAACCCCATATTAAGGGCCTAGACACATTTGATCACCCAGGATCCTAAATGCTTCTATTGGTTAGGACCCAAGAAAAAAGAAAACAAAAGCTAGTTGCCCATCCTGTTTGTTTTGAGAACGGATCGAGTGTCCAGCAGATCCAAAGGCAAGTCATGAAGCCAGACTTGCCGGCTTTCTAAAATCCATTAGCCAGCTTCACGTGGAGGATAACTGGTGTCTTCCAAGGGAGCTTTATCCTCACCCTCTCAAGAAAGATCATTGGCTTTTAGTGAGAAATATGACCACAAACAAGTCTGAGATCATTCGACAGCTTGTATGTGACATGGCAAATACATACAAAAATGAAATAAACGCCACTCTGTTTTCCTGCCCTTCCTGTCCAAGTCCTTAATTTCTCTGTGTACCTCTAATCCTTCCATTTATAAAAGTCTCCTGAAGATGAAATACTCATTCAAAGCTTTTTTTTTTTAGGAGCTTGATGTTGTGGGAGGGAAAGAAACTAATAAGAAAAGGGTAGGAAGAATGTTCACCTCTAAGGAAAGCAGCTTACTATTTCAGGAGCCAGGCGAAATCATTTTGGATGAGTATCAAACATACAGCACAGCCAAAATGTTTTATTTTTAAGTTTTCTCCCTCTAAAATAGCAGGTTTGAAAAAGCTGTCCCTTTAAATCTACTCAACTGTCTCACTTTACCCAGTTTGAATTTGCTGTATTTCTCAGCCCTGTGTGGCAGTGTGGGTGTCAGAAACACGCAGGTGATGTCATTTTTCATTCCCTAACCAGGACTTTAATTGACACTATCATTCCACACCCCTCCTCCCACCTTTCTTCCACCTCTTCAGTTTAAACCTTGTTCTCCCAGGCCTTTTTTGGGTCAACACACTTCAAAAATGTGTTACCTTCATCATTTAAAGTCTTCTCTAAGAAAGGGAAGTTTCGTGACTCCTTTTCATTTTTTCATCCCAGTTGTTATGGCGATGAAAAATATGTCCAGTATGGTTTTACTTTCGTAATCCTAGCCAGTGGTAATCTCTTTGGCACACAAAATGAAGAAATGACACCGTATCAGCGGTGGAGAGCAGACTGGCCATCAGTATACTATGAATTGGCCATCAGTATACTTTGAATTATCAAGATTTGTTGCCTTTATTTAATTATTATTTATATAAATAAAACCTATGCATTATAAAACTTATCTCTTCTGCATAAAATTTGGTGTTGGAATATAATTTTTTTTATAGAGCTGTATTAAATAAATCATGGCAATAAGCATTTGTCATGCCTTTAATTCACTCAGCAAAGATTCCAGGGTAAACACTAAAAATTTTGCCTTTTTTTCCCCCAGTGGGATATATCTTTACTAGAGGAAATGCAAGTTTAGAAAAGCGGTAGCTGGGAGACATATAAAAGAAAAAGGCAAGAACTTATTTGCATTGACAGAGAAAAGGTCTCAGTAGCCTGGCTCTTCTCTTGAAAGGATCTTCCTGGTCCTAGTACCCTAGGGGCTCTTGTGCAAAAGGAGAACAAAAGCGCTAAGACCAGCAGTGACACATGGACTGCACCATAGGCAGGAATCCTTGGGATTGTCCTGGGAACAAAAAGTCAATCTGTGAAGCAAAGCTCTTCCTCCCCCCCCAAGTGCATGGGGATGTGTGATGTGTTCAGGTCCCATTTGTTGTCCCCAGCTTCACTGGATCATAAATGTAGACACAAAGAAAACCGTTTCTGTGAAGCTGGCTCGGAGGTAAGAGGTAACATCTAAACCACTGGAGTAACTCAGGACCATAATTCAGCCCTATCAAAAATTGGTCTTTCAGGTCTTGTTGGGCAAAGCCACAGCCTAGCCTGCAGCCTTTTAGCTTAGTTAGCATCTCCCTCATTATGGTTACATTACAGATAGTTCTCTGTTATTACTTACAGAGTCAATTAATGAGATAAAGTAAAAATGTGAGTGAGAACATATTGGGCAATTCAAAGGTTGAAAGGCTATATTGAAACACATTTGGTCATAATTAAGACTAACTGGACAATTTCATTTGGCCAAACATAATTACTTGCAACTAAATGTATCTCAGCGTAATTGATTGACACATATACTCTATAGCCATTGCAAGCAAAGGGACAAGATTTAGGTGACTTGCAGGAAAAAGTAAAGAACATACTTACAGGAATGGGAGGGGAAAAATAAAGGAAAAAAATTATTTCAACCAATTAACTTCATGCAGAGTTTAAGGTTCGTTTTTTTTTTTTTTAAAAAAAAGGTATTTCCCATCCTAGAGCAAGGTTTTCTTTTACTTTCTTTTTGGGCTGTCTCTTCTGTCAGATTAAATGCAGGTATAGTACTCAATTACAATGATTATGGTTTTGTCCTTTATTGTGATCAGCTAATGCTATGAATGCAAAGAAAAAAACTGAAAAGAGGAAGGAAAATGACGTTTTTAGTCTGAGCATGACAGGAATCAGTAGAAGTGACTGACGGAGTACACAGGAGCTGTTGATTTGCCAGTCCTAAACCAACATTGAAGCTGATCAGTATTTGTATAGAAGCAGTATGTATGTGTCCTCCTGCACAAGACAAATCTTTTCCAAAAGAAAAAAGTCTCTTTGAAAGGTGATTTGAATAATGTTTATAACCAGTACTTCTTTCACCATCTTATCTCTCCATCTACTGAACTATTACTCCAGTAAGTGTTGCAGCGATGTGCTTGTGGGCGTCAGGCACAACGAAACTTGAAGCCTCACTCCAGAATTCATCAGAAGTTGAAGAGAGGAAATTCTTATGTGGAAATTGAAATCGCTTTTCACTAAATTTTTCTTTACCAGCAAAGGCTGATTTCCCACAGATGCCATACTTCACCATGGGCTCTGCAAGGATGCCAGTTTTACTGAAAATTCAATCCCTGTACTACAATAGAAGCCCAGATGAGCTGCCATCCATAGCAGCACTCAACTAACCCAAAGCAAATACTGTGTGGTTCATTGATTATTGTCTGATACTACAAATGAACTTTCACATCTAACAAAAAAAAATTAGAGATGAAACTCACTGTAAGGGCAGCTGAGCAGATTCAGTTGTAACGTTGAGAAAAAGGAATAATCACAACTCTGTTGTACTAAGAAACAGCTGGGCCTATGCTCCTTTTTTTTCCCTCCTTAAATATTATTTAGACTCCTGCAATTTTGTTTACAGCAGATCTCAACATAAGGTGCCATATGGCAGTAGCAACCAACAGGCTAATAAGAGCACATATGAGACAACTATGCTTTTGGGTAGCCCTTTCCCAGTCACCCCAGGGGCATTCCAAGTTGAGGCTTTACCCTGGAGATAACTAAAGTTTGCTGTAGATGTCTCCTGGTATCAACCCAGGTGTTTGAATGGCCATCTGTCACATGAATACATTAATGAACATTAAGACTATTCCAAGCCTGTGTTTTTCAGGAGGGTGTATCAGCAGGATACTTTGTGATACTGTTAATTACTACAGAGGACTCGGAGGCTTTGGATCTCAGATCGTCCCTGCAGGTGATGGTGCAGGTCTAAGTGCACTCAGTTCCTCACCCACATGTAAGTCACACAGCAAATGTGTAGCGATGAGACTGGGTTCCCACCTGGGGGTGCCCCTGGAGAGGCAGCTGAGCACAGGGAATAGCTGGGGCACTCTGTCCCCATCCACAGGGACAGCTGGGCTGCAACTGCCAGCACCGGACTTCGGTTTTGTTTCATTGCCCCATCTTATGCCTCTAGCTTACCGGCTGTGCCCCATGCCATAGCTGTGTTAAATGCACAGCCTTTTTTTTCCTGTTCCTCAGAGAATTCCCAGTGCATTGCCCAGATACATGTGTCTGAGATACTTCACACATCAATCTGAGAAAGACGATGTCTGTGGCCTCTGCTGTTGCCATGACTTGGAAACATCATTTAATAATGTTGATTCATTTGGAAGCTTTACTAGGTATATTATACACACACATGCATGCAGACACAGAGTCTGTATTTCATCATTTTCAAGGAAGTTACAGTCTAAAATGGAGATAAATCAACATCCAATGGAATGGATATTGATTCCGTTCCTTACCTTTGGAATGAATACTTTCTCTTCAGTAATCAGCTATGGAGGGGAAACCATTGTTCATCTCAGCCAAACAAGGGTCACTAAACCTTAATCCTGCTAAAAGGTAATTCTAAGAGAAACCCAGGGATACTACAGTCCAGTGTCCCTGCAATCAAATATGACAGTGCCTTTCTCTTTACTGTTAGGTCAACTACTTGAGCTATATTTTAATGTAAAATTGTGTAAATACGGAATTAAGTTCTCATTTTAATAGCTAACCTGGTTTTATACTTTTCCGTTTGTTCTACTTATCCAGGGAAATTCCACTTTTTTTTTTTTCATTGAACACCTGACTTCAATCTATTGCATCACCTAACTTACATCATTCTTGTCAAGGCTGACACTGAGTGTAAGAGCTTCCAGCAGAATATCCCCTTCCAGCAAAATATGAGGCTGGGCCAGAGATCCATACAGTCTGGTATGGCTGCATACCACAAGCTGTATATGGGTGCTCATTCTTAATAGTCTTCCCTCTGCTGACTATTTTCAGATCAGGGAACTGCATGAGTTGGTGCATGCAGAAACCCTCAAAGGATCTCTCTTCTGTTAGTCCTGTCTCCTCTGACACCTGCAAACTTCTTGAGACTGCTGAGAACAGACACAAACCCTTTAAGAATGTAACTTGGAATTAAATGCAAACCAAAGAAAAAAAGCAAGGACAATGGAAAGTATATTTGAAAGTTTAAGTTAGGTGGATCTCATTAAACTCAGGAAAAAAAAAACAACCAACAGCTGAAATGCAGAAAGGCTTCGGCTCTTTGTGCTTACCTAACCTCCTGTAGGGTAGGTAGTCTTCTGTCTCAGCTGGGGTGAGAAGACAACTGCTGTCAGATATAGCTGCACATCCAAGGTTTCAGTCAGTGACAGCCACCTGGCAGCCCACAGAGCCTCCACGCTGGTGTGCTGAGAGAGGGGGCATCAAAATCTGCATAGCTGCCTTGCAACTGCCTCACAGAGGGCACTGGGACCAGCATATCTCCAGTGCTGGTGTTGTGTGACCCTGCAAAACAGGGCTGACATCACACGTTGACATCATCCCAACAAATCAGCTACACAGACATAAATAGAAACAGAAACAGAAATAACAAGCCCAGTTCCATGTTGCAGCTCAGCCCTGATGACCCAAGTTCTCAGCCTTATTCACTCAACCGAGCTGCTGAAGACTGAGGAATTTGAGGATTTGCAATCTAACTGCAACCAGGTGCTGAAAGCTGGAGAAATGTGTCAGTAAATTCCAGACTTGGGCCTCTGTTCTAAGTTCATGCTAGAAATATTTCCTATGATTATTTTACAAACCTTCTAAAATGCATTCATTTTGCACAAATACTATTTTCTTCCCATGACTATTTATGCACCTGGCTTTTGCTGTGCCAATTCTGCATGGAAGGTATTTTAAATTGCTCTCTGGGCTACTCAGACTGACACTACTGCCCGTGCACACTCCCCGTCAGTGAGCAGAAATGGTATGGAGTGCCTTTTTGGAGCAGCTGCTACTCACTGTTGAGCTGGAGCCTCATCAGGTAGCAGCTCGCTCTTCTCAAAAGCATGTTAAGTCTGTTCTTAATACCTCACGTCCCCAGGTAGATAGCAGCCAGGTCTGCTTCTCTGGCTAGCGCAGCAGCAGCTGATGAGGGGAG